>KQ962765.1:139285-253624 GCA_001563735.1 Leucoagaricus sp. SymC.cos
CTAGAATTCGAAAGAAAAAGTAGCCCATAGTGAAAAGTCGACACTGGCAAGGCGAACCACGCTGATGATGAGATTGAAAGTGAAAATGCGTTCTCAGCTCACATGAATCGGCTTGAAAACCGCGTACATCAGCGAGATGTGTTCCAGTACTTGAAATTACATAGTTGTTGCAGGCATATGATAAGCAGGTACTGAGAGACAAACGTTCAACGTTGAGGACAACCACTGTCGTTGAGTACTCCGGGGCAAGATTGTCGACAGCGCCTGACTTACGTATTTGATTAGTGTCGAGTAAGGTTTTGCTCCAAACAGGACTGCATAATTATCTGGGCTGTGTAAATGCCTCGGTCGGCTATTGAGACCGAATGGGCAGTTGATTGATGCGTGATAAAAGGCCGATACGCAGATGTGATCGGATCTCCACCGGTGGGGGCGTCAATAGGACGCGAGGGCCTGTTGAAAATAAAAGGGGTCCTTCCAGTACTCATATTTACTTATCTTGGCTCAATCATAATGGTAAGAGGAGCTTCCTTCGAAGGGCTGCTGATGCGATATGTGATTCTCGAGAAGTGGGCTAGGTTAACGAGTCCAGTGTGTAGTCGCAGTGTACTTAGCCAAGCAAAAGATTACTTATGGGGTTGTGCCACGCTTGTGTTCAGAAGCGGTAATGCAGTGCTAAACTGGTCACAGGTGCAAAGCGAAAAGGAGGGGCACACGACCACTTAGCATCACGTCTCGAGGTCTGCCCGGGCGTGAAGAATGTTGTCGGTGTGCTTCAGAATGGTTGAACGAGTCAGACAAAGGATATCATCCTGACATTTAGCGAATTTTACATTCATACAAAGGGACAGGGGCCCGAAGGAGACATGGTAGCATGGAAGATAACGTCGTTGGACAGGTCTACATTGTACATTCTTACGCAATATAGTGCAGGTTCATTGGGAAGGTCCGTCCTTGTTCTCAGACCACCACCATGTCCCCTGTCCTCTCTTCCACTGTCTCCGCGCCACTCTCCGCATCTCCGGCTGTGTCGCTTGGGCGGCAGCTCTCTAGTAGTTCTATCCAGAATCTTGCCACCCTAATCGCGAGTGCCTCTTCTTCTAGAACCTCCCTGCGGCTTGCAGACACAGATGCAGACTCCATTCGGGTTGAAGGCTTACGCCATGCCCGACTATTTTTGAAAGCCAAGTGGGCCTTTTTTCCACCCTGCAAAATTTCACGTGGCTCTTGCTTCCGGTTTTAACGTTCGTTCTTTGCAGGTACCACAAGACTCCTGGATTTGCCTCGGATGTCTTCGAACTGCTGCGGCTTTTGCATGTTCGGTACTTCAACGCTACGGATATCCTTCCTCGGGGCCTGGTCATACGAAAAATTTCTGGCGCATTGACAAATGCCGTATTTTTCGTGTCTTTCCCTTCAACCAAGGGTATTCGGACCGTCCTCCTGCGCATATATGGCCCTTCATCAGGTTCCCTCATTTCACGCCCGCGGGAGCTACACACTCTTCATATCCTCTCTTCCAAGTATCACATTGGACCCTGCATATATGGAACTTTTGAGAATGGGCGAGTCGAGGAGTACTTCGAGTCCACCACTCTGACACCACAAGATATTCGCGAACCAGAAATCAGCCGCTGGATAGGTGCACGCATGGCTGAATTTCATTCCGTCGATCCCGACGTGGTAGAAGGGGAGGGTTGGGAGATTGGCGTTGAGAAGAGCGTGCGGTCATGGCTCGCTCCAGCTCGTGAAGTTCTCGCCCTTGCTTCTTTGCCCGAGGATATTAAACGGGAGCTTGATCTTGATGCATTCAAACGTGACTGGGATAGGTATTCTCGTTGGTTAGCGACAGTAGACGATGTGCATGCTGGAAGTAGGAGAGTTTTCGCACACAATGATACACAATATGGTAACCTGCTTAGACTGAAGCATCCAAAGGATGGAGCAGATGATCATTGTCAGGTACGTCCTTGTTACTGCATTTTGCTGTTTCAAAAGAAAGGCGTCTCATTTTTTGATTTATTTCGTATTTTCTATTTGTATCTCCTATTCAAACACTCAAGATCGTCGTGGTTGACTTTGAATATGCCGCACCCAACCCTGCTTCATACGACATTGCGAATCATTTCCACGAATGGACTGCCAATTACCATTCTGAAACGCCCCACTTGCTTGACGTTTCGCGTTATCCCACCCTAGAGCAACGACGCAATTTCTATCTTTCATACCTACGTCATACTTCCTTCTCCACCAAGGAGTTCCAACACATCACAGATTCAGACACCGAACTCGAATCAGCTATAGTTAAGCTTGACAGGCAAGTTAAGTTCTGGAGCCCAGCGTCCCATGCACACTGGACCGTGTGGGGCCTTGTTCAAGCCCGTGACAATCTGGAAAACCGGAACGAGACGCCCGAATTTGATTACATTGGATATGCGAGATGCCGTATGGCATGCTTCCGTCGAGGGCTCAGGGACCTAGGAGTGTTGTGAGGGATTGAAGTGCTTCAAATTTTTTTGTTGGGAATATACTCACGGCAATCTAGACTACTCGCCCTTTAGTAGTGAACTAGCCCATTAGTTTGTGATTCTACCAGTAGTACTTGGTTTTAGCTCGTACCATTTGTATCTCCTGCCTTTTGGCTGCTCATCTATTACGAGTCTAGCGTGATAATGCTTCCATTCGTATATATTAGCACCTATATGAACAAGCGCGATAAAGAATAAAAAACATGGCTATTGCAGCTGACGACAAATAATGCGACTGTAGTGTGGCTTGAGATCAGATAACCTACGATGACAATGACAAGAAGCCGGAAGTGGCGAATAAGGGGAAGGCATAAAACAGTACAAAGCAGACAAGGAAAAAAAAGAGGATAGTTCGTTTATTTGGAGTAAAAAAAAGGGGAAGGGGGCGGTTTGGGATACTGCGAGAAAACCGTTTGAACAAGTAAGTGATACACGAGTTGGTATTTAATGGATGAGGGGAGACGAGACGAAAAACAAAAGCACAGCATATCCGTTCCGCAACAAGATCAGAAATAGAAGAGGATTGAGTATAGATGCAAAGGTGCATGTCCGGCCCAGCGGCGATGATATTTGACATGATAAGGCGTTAAGGTGCGGAAAGGAACGGATATGGAACGAGTCGACCAAACGTGTCCGATTGCACAATCCGTAGAATACGATCAGGCTTACGCCCACGCCTTCTCGTGTAATCGAGCAGAACCAATCGCAATATCATTCCAAGGTGAACCCGTCATTCTGTCAGCTGCGGGGCTCGAGGAGCCTGGGTAAGAAGAGTTTGCAAGCTGACTACGAGAAAAGCTTGCCCAATTCCCTGCGCTACCTGTACGAACATGCCCATTTACACGTGGTGTGGTGGTAGCAGCGGTATTAGCAACCCCATGTGGCGATGAAGCATCACCAGTTGAGAGAGTATAGGTGTGACTGGAGCCGGTGGGGAGAGAAGCAAGGTTCATATCGACCTCTGTTCCGTTGAAGGAGTGGCGGATACTAGAGCCCGCCGTGGTCTTTTTGGGGGTGCCCTGCTGAAAAGAACCACGTATCAGATGGTCGTGCTCGCAGGAAACGAAGATTGGGAGGACATCTTACGTTATTGAAACCAACAATCTCGAGCCTGGCGTTGTGCTGCCTTCCAAGATCTGGTCCAGCAGTGACGGGAGCAGGCTCCATCTGCTGGGGAGTCTGGTCACCAGCAGGAAGCAGGATACCGTTGCTCGCAAAAGTTGGGTAGGCGGATTTGTTCTGCTTAGAGGCAGGAACGGTTGTGTTGATTCGCAGCTTGTCAGCTCCAGGACGACCGAATGGGAACGCGCTTTCGTTTATCTCAACAGGTGTAGCCAAGTTGCTGGCGTTTGACTCGGTACGTTTCGCGGAGATACGAGCAAGTAATGAAACGGAGGAGTCATTCGGGTCACTGGTGTTGCTCATTGACCGGGGTCGTGCCTCAGGGGGATTCTCAGAACCTGGAGTAGCCGGGCTTTGGCCGTTGGTTGGCAATTCGGTGTGGATGAAGCAGCACCGTTTGCCATAGGGGCAGGAACCAGATACCCAGAAGGTCTAGAAGGAGCGTCAGTTAATGAGCAGTTGAACGAAAACTCACGCCGTAAACACTCACCCTACAAATCTCCGTCTTGTACTGATCGATAGAATGATCCTTTTAGAATGCGTTCTTGGACATAATATGAGTAAGAACGCACCTTGGGGTGTCTAGCAACTTTTCGAAGCTCTTCCTCTCCGTGGGCAAATTGACACTTGGCTCCGTAGCGGCAACTACCTTTCTCCTCCCAACTTCGGCAGAGCTCAGTCTTGTATAGGCCAAGCTTTCTATTGTTAGCGCTAGGGCCTGATTGACCGTTAGTGCTTGCAGTGGGAGTCGTGGCGGTGGCTTCGGCGTTGGGAGTTGGCTGTTGTTGTTGAATGCTGTACGGGGTCGCAAACTGCCTTGCGGCAGCCAACTGTGCAGCGACTAGATCTTGAGGCCCATAAAATTGTGGGAACATCGACAATGAAGGTTGCACCGGCGGATAAAGCCCAGAATTATAATTAAGGAGAGAAAGGGTAGCAGCATCGCGCATTGCTGAAGGATCAGATGCAGAGTGATGGTGGCCACCCCGAAAAACATTGTGTTGCTGTTGGATACGAGCGACCGCTGGATGGTTGTCGTGAGGGGCAGGTGGTATCATCATCTCATACAGTTGTTGGGTATTACCGAGCGACAAGTGTGAGGTGTGGTGTCCAACAGGATACGCCAATGGGTTCGGATTAGGTAACATGGTCTGCTGGGGGAATGTGCGAGGAGGTTGGCGGTAGCCAACGCTCGGGAGGGTGCTATTGAGCGGCCGGCCAGCGACAAACGTGGGGGGAGGAGGGGCAGCAGCCATGGGGAGGCCTTGAGGAACGGTAGAGTAGCGTTGGGGTAGGTTGTAATCTATTTGAGGCTCGTCGCGATCGGAGGTAGCCGATTGCATGGCATTCCTATAATCAAATAATTGAGGGGGTGACAAGGGTTGGGGACGGTGAATCTGGGTAAGGGTGGGATATTGCAGCTGCTCGTTTTGCAAGTTGTCTCGATACTGACTGGATCCCCAGTTTTGAGGATCAAGGTCATCGCCACTCGCATCATCGAATTGCTGCAAGCGGCGTAGATCGGCAGCTGAGAGGCCACCACTGAAAGAATGTGGGCGCTCCTTGGGCTCAACTGTGGGACCCTTAAGAGAGTGATTCAACAATGTGTTTTGGGCGCCAGGGGAGGAGTCATGGGAACCGGAAGTTATCGAGTCGGTGGATGAACCACGGGAATGGGCGATGTTGAGCTGGTGATCCGGTGTATGTGGTGATGAGCCGAGGCTGGTGTTGGAGGAAGTGTCGAGGGGACTGTTCTCGTTCAACTGAGATACAGAAGACGAGAGCTTTGTCTTTGGCGGAGTGTGCATTGTTCTATGCAACTCATCGCCGTCTTTGCTGACATCACTGATCTGAAGCCGAACAAGGTCTTCGGCTAAGCTCCACGAAGTGGCTGTATGGTCAACATCAACGACGTGGCCGTTGGGACTAAGCCTCCAGCGCTGTCCAGCGCCCCTAGGGAGTTCAGCTGCGATAGTATCGGTTCGAGCGGGCATGGGGACGTGCTTTGTTTTTTGTTGAGAGATAGAGAGGTGGGTAAGGGAGCGGGTGTCGTCTTGGTCGTAAAGGGCTGCCGACAAATGCCAATCCTGGGGATTGAGTGGTGCTTTGATGAGCGAGCTGCACACGTGTTGAACAAAAAAATAGTAAAAGGCACCTGTAGGTTCGAGTGATTGTTGTGGCGGGATGCTATAAGACGGAGGTGAAAGTCACTCGAAGCAATGGGCGCCAACAGAGTGTCCTGGTCGAAGGTATATGGTTCGGTGGTCGTTACTGTTTCGTACATGAAACTGAGGTCAGACCGTATGTTTGAGGGTAAGGACAAGTACGGAAGGGAGCTGTGGGACTGACCGTTAATCAGAAAGAATCAGGGGAGGCAGCAGTAGATAAAGTGCGAGGGAGCCAATATGAGGGATAGATAGAGGAATGGAGCAGATAGGTATAAAAAAGCGTGAGGATCGTGAGGAGGAGCGTGTTGTTTTGCAGATAAGTCCGGATGTGACAGGAATGGGGTTTGTTGACCTAAAGAGAAGGTGAATGTTAGAAGAAGAGAGCAAGGCTGAGGGGAGGCGTCCACTCGCAACCTTTTGATCGCACGCGCAACGTGCCCTTCTCGCGGTCGGCTTTCCCCCAATAATTAATCACTGGGCGCCTATTTACCCGGCTGCACTCCCAAATCCGCCACTGCGTCCTATCGATGGCCAGGCTTCTAACGATTGCAGAAAAGAGACGACGAGTCAGGATGCCAGGCCTGTGCTGCATCCAAAATACGGTTGTCCACCAGAACCCGTTGTTTTCCAAAACAGGACTAGCTTCGACAACCCTGATTTCCAACTCCGAGCCCTCCTCGTCATTTCGCCACCGCCTCCTACTCCCCATTTCGCCAGAACTCCTCGTCCAAATATTCTGCCGTTTGCACGCACTCGGTAGACGCTACTCTCGCCCGTCGGCAGCGCAGCTAGCTGCCCAAAGCAGCGATCGCGTCGGCACGTGTCGAACACGTGCCTCTTGCTTTGCCATTTAGAACCCAGATCACTCCAAGTTTAGCGCTATCTCCATCGCTGTCGTCAACTTGGTTGATTTTGCTCAGCCCCCATCGAACACTCATCAGTTGTTCCATTCATCCGTTCAATGTCATTTGCTCGGCCCTCATCACATATACTTCTCACTCTCTTCTCACAAACACCGATTCTTAAACACCGATTCTTAATGCAGGAGTTCCAGCGCTCTTGCCACATACCTGACACTGATGGATGGATGGATATGATAATCCTGCACACGCTCCCCTCCCGCAGCTATGCGCTAATTTGTCTAACGAGCATAGAGTTCTCCTTCCGATCAAATGCCACTTGGACTTCCAGCAAAGAACGCCGGCCCTTCGGAAGTGCGAATATAAAACCCCACCGTGACTCAAGTACTCAAATCTTCAGTGCCGTTCGTCACCAACCAACGATACAACCCTCTATCTATCTATCATGAACAACAAATCGTGCCCTTACTGCGGTTATTTGTCAGCCAGCCATCTTCTTGTTCTCCATCGTCGTTGATTGTCGATGATACCTGCTATGTTTTCTCTCGAAGCCAACCTCCCGGCAAAAAGACGCCACAGGTCTCCATCCGCATGACGTTTGACATCAGGGCCCAGCCGACTTCGCTGGTCAAGAACCTCCGTCAATGTATATTACCCCATCTATTTTTACCCATTCAACTTATTGAGCAGGAACCTGCTACCCGATCTGTTGCTCGAATCATTTCAACATATCGTTCACATTGCCAATCCTGAGGCAAAACATCTCAAGTCGCGATTAACTACCCCGCATTACCTTAAATTCTGGGAACTCACACCTAGACAGGGAGAAAACGTATCGATATCGCTGTCAATAGATCACTTCTCTCGATACACATGTTTGTACCCATGTTCGTTTCTATATGTTCATTCAAGAGACTTGCGGCTGCGAGTTATCTCATTCTCAGCGAAGATCCAACCAATTGGACATGGCCCGTCCAATCCTCCATACCAGTGTCAAATGATAACTTTCTTTCTCGTATTGAGTTCTGGTATATATGCCATGCATTCATGAAAGTCTGGGCGACTATTCGGGATGAGAGACTCGCTTTTGACTTTGAAGTTCGTCCATGATCGCAACCGAGCTATCGATACGACCTGGAGACCCTCATTAAATTATCGTGGCCAAGATGTGGCGTCGTTTTTCAACTCCAAGGAACCTCCTGCATCTATCTCCGCATTACTCTTCCGGCAGCTACCACTACGATGCCGAGTAGCAAAAAAAACCTAGATCCGTTACTTCCTTCCAGACATCACATCTCAAGTTTGCATGACACAGATTTGACTATCGCCTGACTTCCCCATGCCATGAAAATTTCTTCCACCACCTGCTTTCGTCGTGTAAAATCCACCTTAGATCTTCCGATAAACCTTCCTGATTTCATATCTGGTCGTGGGCATGACTCAGCCACTCAGAATTCTCCCTCATAGTCTAGAAATTACTAGAAAAAACGATGTGAGTGAGAATCGGGATCTGTGGCGATTCTCTGCCAAGACCTGACTGTCCAATAGTGCGATGTCCCTTAGCAATGTTCTGGCGGTGAGCACTCTTTTATTATGGCACAGCTGCTGAAATATCAAAGATAACAGCTTGACGTAGATCAAGCAACAATACAAATTCCAACTAATTATCTTACACTCAGCAGTGGACAATTGAGCAAAATGATCATGCATCTGATTTTAAAAGCTACCATCAGTACAAACCCGGTGACGCGTCGGGGCAAGCTCACAGTAAGAAGTGCCGACAAGCATTGTCGAAAGATTCTGAAGCTGATCTTCGTCAAAGAGAAACTGGTCCTTATGCCAGGTGTCCTGACCAAGACTCTCGTTAGTGGCGCACCCATGGTTCTTCGAAGTATCCCACCTGATGTGTCTGTGGAACATGTTAGATTGTTTTGATAATATGCTCTTACGAGTCGGCGTACCTTCTTAAACTCAGACGCACATTTGCGAATTGTTGTCGAAATTGGCGGAGGGTCGGTCGCATGAGTAGCAAGGACTAGAAATTCGTAAGAGGCAATAATTCCGAACGGACTTGAAGGCTCACCTTCTGTCAGTGGCGGCATCCATGGCTCAACAGAATAGGGTACGCTTTCGATGAGTGCACATAAGCCCAAGATCGCGGAATGCAAGGTGCGCAATGCGTCTGCATAGCCCGGATCACGCCTCGGCGGAAGTGTGGATTTCTTGGCCAGCGAAACGAAGCGGTTCTACGATACCATTCCAATGTGATGTTAACGCATGGTCGATTCGGAGAGGCATACCTTTAATGGAATGATACTTTGCCTCTGGGAGCAGCGCACAACTCCCGCTAACGTTTTAGAAGCCATCTCCCTCACTTCGACGTTCTCATCGGCAAGACACTCCATGAGGACCTCCATTACATTGGACACTCCATCTTGAGGAATGGACAGAAGGTTCCGGTAGAAGAAGACAACTAAGGTTGGCAGCGCTTGAAGTCTCGTGCGCCAAGACTGAACCCGAAAAATCGGAGGTCAACCGACATGGCGGAAAGAAGTATCATTATCACACTTGCCTTTGTTGACTTTATGGCTGCTACAAAATGCAACAAAATTGCTTCTACGTATTCTTTCGGGGGTGAGACAGCGGAAAGAATATACAAAACGGCTGAGCTGTATGCATGCAGGTCTGAGCTATCGTTCAGCTCTGACATGCGAAGGATCTCAGGGCTAAAAAAATTTTTTTAGATACCGTGCCAGATCAGAATATTCAATGAACCTACAGCATCGGAACAGCGTATGGGAATATCAGTGAAACCTGAGGGCCATGAGCTGAGACCCATAGCCACTCCAGCACTGATCCATATCAGGGCCAAGAACATGGTTCGCCAATCAAACTTACTTACATGTCAAGCCGATTTTATCATACTAGAATTTTTGAAGAAAAAATTATTGGCGCAGGTTTTTTTGGACTACAAGAGACTTACCTCCGATTGACTGACTCTGGGTGGAGGAAGGCGCTCGCTTTTCCATTTTGGCATCTCTTTCAGGATCTCCTCAATGCGGCCCATGTATCGCGCTTCGCTGCAGAAGCCGTAAGCAATAAGACTGGATGTGACTTAAACAGGTCTTACTGAATCCGGAGAGGATCTCCACCAGGTTTACAAGCGCCGAGGAATGCACGGACTGAAGGGTGCCAAGGCTGCCACTGGTCCTGTGTTATGGTGCGAAGTATATGACAAAACGAATTCCGAGTCTTCACGACTCAATCAGCGCTGGTTCGCGAAGCCATCATGTATACACCTACTTCTGCGTAGCCGGTATTGGCATTGTTCAGAACGATGTTGACATATTTGTCGGCAAGAGGGCCGAAAAATATACCCGTGGCATTGGCGAGAATGTTCAAAAGTGATAAAGATTTTTTGACTGGAGAACACGAAATTCTTGAGTTTTCAAAATTAATCGGTTCAAAGAATACGAACTTTCAAAGGCAGAGTCGCCTGTAAACTCCAGGGGGAACGACAAAATCCATTTCGTCAGAGGTTCATAGCGCCGAGGATCTCGTGCATCTAGAATCCACTGCAAGCATACCAACATTAGATTGATAGAGAACAGTAGAGATGTTTTCACTGACTAGGAATAAGGTCTCCCAAAAGGACATTGTTTCCGGCTTAATGCTGCTGAGGATATCGCGGAATAATCCTTCTGTCCATTCCCATAACTTCATTTTCTTGTTCTGTGGCCAATGTTTTGAGCCTACGTGCGATAAGTCAAATATGTACAATTGGTTCATCAACACTTATGCTTGCCGCGTATAAGCCCAGCCCAGACCTCTGCACCAGCACGTTGTTTGTACTTGTCCGTGTCTGTAAGGAGGGGCTCGATTGTTTTGAGGATCTCATCCAGATCGAATTGGAATAACATCGTGACTGTGACCAAGAGTTGTGAATATAGTTGAAATCCAAGATCTCAACATCACTAACCGCAAGACTTGACCAAGCAAACGTTCTCCGATCGAACATCAAGACTACCAGAACCTCTTCCGGTTTCTTGACTCCATAATGAGATGATCTTCTTGAAGTGTACCGGTTGGAGCAACGTCAATCCAACGGCGTCGAGACTTGATTGCGACTGTGCGTCCCATACAAAAGGTGAGTTGTCGCCTGTTACAAGTTTATATCCTTTGATTGTCTTAGACCATGTCAAGAAGCCTGTTGGAACTTTATCGAGGTAGTGGCCACTAGTAATAGACAGTAAGTACGGGGTAGGTTTGATGCCATGCTTCAACGAACCTCTGCGAGACTGCGCCGTCTATCTGGAGTTGCTTCAAGAAACTCTCAGGGTTTCCTATTTGGACTTCCTCACTGAGGGGATTGCGCCATTCTCCAAGCCAGAGCTCCTCGTTTGTTTTCGAAAAAGTTCTAATCTTGATATGACTAAGTAGTCTACGCAATGCTCTTCAAAATGTGTCAGAGACATAGCATTCACGATACCAAAATTACCCACATTTGCGCAGTAGTTCGTATCGTTGGCTGGGGGCTCACACATTGGTCGACGAAAAAGCGAGCAAGTTCAGGTGAAACAGGTGTATCCCTCCGAAGGAGACCAGAGAGGAAATGAAGTGACATTTGGACATAACGCCACTGTTTGACGCTTAGTAGATTCCATGAAAAAAAGACGAGAGAAGCGCACATGCGTAGTAGATCTGGAGGCTATTTCTAAGACATCGTTGACCTGTAAAATGACGTTAAGACAGGGCAGGAGCGTAAGTGGGGTGTTATACCGTGATTTGGTATATCTTGTTCCTCTGCTCGAGACGGGTTTGGCCTTTGCGCATAGCTTCTTCCGATATTCTTCGATCAATGAACTTTTCTGAAAATTCATTCTCTAGGATGCGGAGAGCTTCATTCAGCCGTATTGTCTTGAGGGTATAGGCTTCGGCATGGATGGTGTGCTCGTTTATTAGGCCCACACAGTCATTAGCAACACTAGACACGAGCTTTTGAATGGAAGGCTAGTGAAAAGATATGAAGTTTTTCCAAAGTGAATGGAGGCGCGAATTCGAACCTTTTCCTCGCTTTGACATCCCAGCAAGGATAGTAAGTATCGTGAATGCAAAACTTGATCTAGTACTCCAATTCAGCATTTGCATATTGACAGATGGAGAAAGGCGCCTTACCTGTTAATGCGTATGCAGCTGTGCATAAGAAGAGTTTAGCACGATGTCGTGGCCCAAGTCATAAAGCTTACCAATACCCTTATTCCACAAGACATACAGGGCTCCTTTCATACGATCCGGGTCGTTACCCTTGCCTAGAGCATCGTACAAGATGGGTAGGACAAAACGTGTCGATCGGACATAATACTGGTATGCCATCAGCTTCAATGACTCTAATCAGCTCCAAGAGCAGACGTACCCCAGACACGTTGTGAAATACATTCTGCGCTTGTCTAGTTATCATTCATTTACTCGGCATATGACCCCATTTTAACAACCGATCAATGACCTACCGCCTTATTCGGGTATAGGGTGATAACGACAGTTCCGCCAACTCGGTGAGGAGCCTGTCGTCAAGCTCCGATCGTCGACGGTATAGCGAGTGCATGTAAACGCGACCACTGTGGTACACACGTGCACGTTTCACAAAGACTAATCTCGAGAGCTCCTTTTGTCGTAGCCATGACCGACCTCCGCTAGATGACCGAGCATTGAGTATTCATTACGTTGAGCGATAGGGCTGGTACTCACTCTCTGGCGTGGGCGTAGTTTTTCTGGATGGAGTCAAAATCGGGTCTGCTAAGACCATACCCAAGGAGATAGGTATCCATTGCCCGGGTCACGCTAATTACTGCATCGATATGGTCTTCGCCCCCTGTGTTCTTTCGTAAGGCTGACGAGGCCCTCTGGCTGATTTCGCCAAACCGTCGGCGCGCAGTGAAAACATGTTGATAACGGGGATCGCTTGGATCAGTTAGGGTGAACCCAGCTTGGACATCAAGATGACTGATCACTAATTCCGGGACTTCTATGGCTAGATTCAAGCAAGGATTTGGGCTTTCTTGGAACTGCTCCTTGTAGATGGTGGGCAAACCTGCCCAGGTGGCGCGCACAGCTTGGAGGTAGCTGTTTCCATGAATAAGTGGCGGGGCTGGCGAAGGAACGAAACTCACCGACAGAAGTCATTACGTGCCACACTGTCCCAGGCTGAAGTAGCTTGGAGTAGTTCTTCAACTTTGTTAAGAGCCGGTGTCGTAATTTTGTCGATGATCTCTAAAACAAACGCCACTTCGACGTCAGAAGGTACTAATGGAGTCATTCAATGCCAGCCTTCAGAGATTCGACTGCAAAAACGAACCGTGCCAATCTATTGTAACGTCCTTCGCTTCGTATATCTTGCCCCATGATTGATTATGATTAACTTGGAAATCTAGCATAGGATTGGTCAATCACACCCAAAACTCAAAATTCGACAATCTTAGGTTGCATACTTGGGTCATTCCATTCCGAGTCGTTCACGAAGTGTCCATTCAAGGGATAGACTCCCGCCAAAGTGTGCAATGTTCTGGTAATGAGCCGACCCGTACCTGTGTAACCTCGCTCGCTCTTTGTCTTCTCCACTAACAATGCAAGGAGGCTAATGACGTCGTCCTTATACTTGAGGAGCTGCGGATCTCATCAGTCAATCCTGGACACTAACAACGCAAATGGAACTTACTGCGGCACCCCCGTGACCGAAGCAACCGCGTAAAATCGCCATATCTGAGCGTATCGTCGTAAGGAGGAATGCCATACATCCAGAGTAAACAGAAACACTCACTCCAATGCAAAGTCGTGTCAGATGGTACAGCCATGTGTGTGGATGTTGTCCGAACACTTGACGCACCATGGCGTAATTCTTCCTCGATTTGAGCTTTGCAGAAAGGAAAGAATCGCGCTACAGTCTTCTCGGGCTGAACCCTGGCAAGGCATGCAATGAGTTGACCGAATGCGCGAACAGCATTAGACTTCGCGTTTGTAGTCGCATAATCGAATACCATGTTCAAGACAAGGTCGAACAGTTGGTCGGACAAGTGCAAACAAATGACATCCATCATGTTTTTGATCGACTTGAGCACAGTCTCCTCCATCTTTCCGCCAGTAGTGCCTTTCTTTCCGCCTTCCTCTGGCAAGTTCTCGTATAGGGCAAAGACGCGACGGAAAAGCGACGCTACCCAATCGGCAAAGGCCGCTGTGCTATCGCGGGCGAGCGAGCGCTCTTCCTGTCGACTGAGCCTGGGCTGTGAGCCCATTTCCGTTCCTTCCGGCAACCGTTCAGAGTCATCACCAACGTCCATTATTTCTTCTGGAGGGATATCGCCAGATAAAGCAACCCCTGTCTGGTGGATTGAGAGATCCCCTATCTTGATGCTCTGTGCAATCCCTGTGATGAACATTGTGGCGCAAACGGTTTTGACAGGATCATTCTACGATATCACGGACATACGTGTGTTGAGGTGCATGGACTATCAAGATTGTTGAAGTTAACACTCACCAAATCAATACCGGGGATGCATAATTCAAGTAGAGGAATGATATGCTTTTGGCCCCCGAGCCAAAGTTTCTCTGAAATCAAGGGATTGGTGACGGAAGCCAGCATTCCAAGCACCGCTGTAGTGCGATGGGTCTCGTTCACAACCTCTAAACCATTGTATGCTCGCTCTAGAAGCTCTGGCATAATCAAATTTGGCTCTAATTGAACAAGCTGTCGGAGACAGCCCTGTGCAAAGCCCAGCGAGAGAGGATCTTTTGAAAACATGGCAAGCAAACAGGGAGTACGAAGAATTTGTACGAAAGCCCGTCTGATGTCGGGAGTAAGTCTGCGGTTCTTTGAAATACAATCAATGTACGAATGAAATCAGCAGTAGCGTAACCTACGAGAGGTGTCCTACACCCCGGCAGTTCTTCCTCCTTCATGCGTCTGAAAAAGTGTGCCGCCAAGAAGTGAAGAAATGTAGTGAGCTAAGACGCGAGTGATCAGGTGGTTCAAAATCGTGAGTAGAAACAGAATGTACCAGTGCAGTCCAGGGGCCCGAGTTTGACGGATGAAAGAATGATTCCGTGCAGGTGATCATTTTATCAAGCGTATCTAGAGCCTTAGAGCCGGCGATGTATCCTGATTGTTGAGGCAATTGACCCCCAGAGGGGTGGACGGGAGTTGGACTCCGCGCTTCTCCATCAATTGACATGGAATACACAATGATCTTGGCCAAGGCACCTGGAGAGTATGAACATAATGAAGATATGCCTGGTTCAAACGACACACCGATCCTATTGGGTGCTTTTACAGGTTTAGGAGGTTTCTCGAGGGATCCATCCGCATGTGAAGCTGTTGAGGAAGAGGCCTGGTCGGGCATTATTTGATTAAAGGCAAGAATTAGTACGTGTATAGGTGATTCACATACTTTGGACGAACCAACGGGAACCGCTGTTAGATCCAACTGCTATAAGATGTATCTTATGGTCACTCCAATAATGAAACGCACACATCATATTCAAACCCTTGCTCGTCATGATGTTCCACTGTTCAGTGGTCCAGATTCCCACGTCCTTCCAGGAGGCTGCACCCTCTGCACCAAAATCACCTTCGGGTCCGGATATATGATCGCGCGATAAATCGCCTGCTAACTCCGTAAAAACCTCGTCAAGTGTTGCTGAGTTAAAGGCTTCCCATATCTTGAAGATAGCCGGGAGATATAAATCTGCGTGCGTTTTTGGTAGGAACGAAGTTAAAACCGTGGCGATCGTTAAGGTCCGCTATAAAAATAATTTGAGTAATGAAAGTTAGGCAGCGAAAATGCTTACATCAAATGTAAAGAGAGGAATGAATGTTTCCAACATGTAAGGAACTTCGCGTGCAGGAAAGTACGGCTGGCATTGCACAGCAATATCCAGGTAGTAGCTGGCTACATTATTTCTCCTAAACTTGGCATAAGGACGAGTTTCACGATACCAAGAAACAAATAGACCTACTCCTTAGTCACTAAGACGTCATTTTGCATTACTCGCCACAGTGGTTTCCAAGGTAGCTCCAAGTCTGACGAGTCGAGTTGGAGTTTCTGACCTGGCTTGTTGTTGCAAAGACGAGAAATCATGTCGCTCCAACTTCTCAGCGAACGTGTGTCAATTCCGGGAAGGAGGCAAAGCTCGTAGTAGAATTTGACGAGGGCAGCACGGGTTGATTTGAGCATGGGATACCTCATCAACAACCAACTGTTTGAAGGTCAGATCAAAGCGCATATACCTTGCTTAAGCGTACCACTGAAGCAAACCATCCCAAGTGGTAACTAATTGCCAATTCTTCGCTTTCGCGGCGATATACAGACGGCTGACGATGAACTCTAGTTTGTCTTGCATTTCTTCATATGACTCGCACTTATAAGGGATGGAGTCAAGGTATGTCTGTAAAGATTCGCGTTTGCCTTCAAGCCAAGATTGCTCATCCCCTTCCTGAGAACCAAGAATGGAAGCAGCGTCGTCGTCGTCCATATCAGCAGGATAGACTTGGTTCGGAGGTTCAGCGGATATTCCGGAAAGGAGGGAGGCAAGTGCTTGAGTTATAGCCTCCATGGTAGTAGTGTGTGAGATATGACATACACAAGTGGATTAGGGAATATATATGCGGCAAAGACGCTTACGATCACGGTGACGCGTCCCCAGATCGAGTCAGAAAAGGGTAGTGGATTCAATCAAGACTATCGACGGGTATACGCGTCCTCGTAGAGCTGATGACAGATATGGATTCATTCCATCGCCAAGCTTGACGCGTGTCAGTGTTTGAAGTCACGTGTCTCTCCTCTGACCCTCGGCCCGACTCCGGTTGCTTAGTCGATTCCTCGTCCCAAAATGTCGTTGGTCCAACCACTTACACGTCTACTCACGAGCAACTGCTGTCGTATCGGGAGGGCTGGCTCCTCACGAGGATACTCTACCGCTCTCACACGCCGCCCTGTTAAAGCTTGGAGTCCACTCGTATGGGGCGGTGCGGCCGCCATTGTGACCTCACTTGGCTTCTCGGTCTCGACTGTTTACTCTGATGCTAATGTGAAATCGATTGCAAAGACGGCAGAGAGCGAGGAAAAAGTTGGTGAGTACTTTGCGTCAAATGGACTTCGATTGACATTGCTTATGTGGCCTCAACTGCAAGTCGATCCCGCCACCTCGATTGCTTTTCCAAAGACTGTTCGGGTGCCTGCCAAAGTTCCGATTCCTCCGCTAACTCTAGTTGGCCTTGGTGTACGAACGGTTTCATTCATCAACATTAAAGTGTATTCTGTTGGTCTATACGCTGACCTTGAAAATCCTAACCTCCATGTTCGTTCGTTATCTACCCTGTACCAAGGGAGGCTTCGGCTGACGATGTCATCATAGGTACCCCGAGACCTATCGCCTGAGCAGAAAATCGATCACATTGTTAGAAATACGGCTTGTGTGGTTAGAATTGGTGTGTAAACGTTATGATCTGCAATGCATTCCGTACTGACTTACTTACAGTCCCTACTCGTTCAACTGGCTTCACACATTTACGGGATGCTTTCACGCGTGCTTTGAACACTCGTCTCATCAAAGCCAGACAGAACGGGGAGCTCACAGAGGAACAGGTTATTCAAGAGGGCTTCCCTATCAGGAAACTCTCGGGACTATTCCCGAATTCACCTATGGCTAAACACACGCCCTTCGACGTTTTCCTTACAGCTCCACAAGAAAGGAAGCCTCGTGCTTTGATTTTCCGTGACTTGGGCAGTGTGGAGAGTGACTGGGTAGCGACAAACTTTGTCCTCAATTACATTGGACTTGAATGTCCCAGTCCTGCGGTAGGTTTCGGGCACGAAATGTAATTTCTCTCACGCTGAAATGTCGCATCTTGTAGCTGAAAGAATCTGTGTTACAGAACATGGCTGACTTTGAGAAATAGAACTGTAGAATTCATTGCACTCAGTATCAGCAGAGACTCTAAATAGATCTTAGTCCTCCAACAAGTTCGCATATTTCAAATCCAGCTATAGCCTATGCGCCATGCGACATTGGTCTTGTGTCCTTTCACTTCACCCCAGTTGGCAAGTACCTACGGATGTCTGTGTTATTGATCCACCGACAATCATCCGTCGGTCTCTATTCCTCAGATTGTCCCAAGGCGTGACTTGATAAGGGCTGTCGGGTCCCCTATATTTACTGCTTTTGCCGCATGGAATCGTCAAATCGTCAGTTGCTTCTCATCTACTTAGTGCCACTGAGCGCAAACCTCGGCCATGGTCAGAAAGTTTGAGTACCTCAACGGTAAGGGGTCAGCTTAATTTCGTCTTGGGTCTTAATTTCTTTAACGACACCATAGACGAGCAAGCCAAGCACTTCCTCGAGCATGGCTACATTGTCGTCAGGAGCGCTTTCACTCGCGAACAAGCAGCTGAATTCACATCTGAAATGTGGATTCGCCTTGGGCTAGATCCGAACGACAAATCTACTTGGACCAAAGAGCGGATACAAATGCCTTGGCTCAACCGTACCAAAGTGTCTGATTTTGCACCCAAGGTACCGTTTCCAATTACCCTCGCCAGCCTATTGGTTCTATGATTTATAGATTCTAACCAATGTCACACCTCGCATTGGCAGGCGTGGGCTGCGATAAAGGATCTACTTGGTGGTGAAGAACGCATCGATGAGAAAGCTGCGACGTGGGGCGATTCATTCATCGTCAACCTTGGAACCGAAGAACTTGCACAACAGCCAGAGTCCCTTTCCCCTAAGGAGTTGGACAATTGGCACGTTGATGGAGATTTCTTCGTAAGGTTTAGCCACACTCTTGGACATGTATTGATATTAATATACATTCTATATGTCATTCCCATAGATCCACTTCCTGGATTCCCCAGAACAGGCATTATTGGTGATACCCCTCTTCTCAGACATCCAACCTCGTGGCGGAGGGACAATGATTGCCACCGAGGGGATTGGCCTGGTAGCAAACTATCTAGCTAATCACCCAGAAGGCGTCCGTCCTGTTAAACTTGGGCTTCTCCCTTCCGATTCTGCTGCCAAAGAGCCTAAAGACGATCCCGGCTTCTGGTCACACCCAAAGGCTATCCAGGGGTGTTCAAAATTCGTCGAGCTGACAGGAGAAGTAGGCGACGTCGTTTTAATGCACCCACTCATGTTGCACTCTGCATCAAAAAACCATCTCCGCATTCCCAGGGTCATCACTAACCCGCCAGTTGCTCTCGAGCAGCCCTTCGTGTTTGCGAGGGAGAACGAGGATGACTACAGTCTCGTAGAGAAGAAGACACTTCGGGCGCTTGGAAAATCACGATTCAATTTCAAACCGACGACGGAAAGGAGAAACATTGTTCCAGCTCGGGTGGCGATCCAAAAACAGATGGAAGAAGAGCAGAGGGGACGTCTCGCACAGATCAAAGCGTAGGGAGCTGAAATCACATTACGTTCCTTGACCTCTAAGCTCAAAAAACAGCACGTAGCCTTAGCAATACCAGTCTCGAGAGTTTTGGGCAGTTATCCATTCCGAGGAAATATGTTTTTTCGAAGATTTGCTCAAGCCTTAGTTCGAGGGATGCCAAGAAGCAGATTGTTTAGCGCGTTGTTTACGCTTGTGTACTTTGTTCACTTGAAATAGTACTATATAGGTACGCTTGTCGAGACAATTTACCCCATCGTCGTCATGAGCGTACCAAGTGCTTTGCTTCGGTCAGCTCTCCGATGCCCATGGAATCTTTCTCGTGCATGTTTCTCTATGCAATGCTCAACTTACCAAGTCCGAAACTTCGCAACACACCGGGAAAGTGTGAATTTGGGTAGCCGAGCACCTCATCTCTCGCAGTCACTCGACACCGGACGTAGCCGTTCATCTGCTCGACCTGATACGGTCGGGCCCTTCCAACTTGGCATATCACAACAGGCGCTTAGGGGTGGTGAAAAGGTGAAAAAATGGTCGGAACTGAGCACAGGCGGAAAGGGTACGTTTGCATTCACTTGCAGTGGTGCCAGGGAGATCATATGGCTCTGCCAACATTTACAGTCATGCGAACAGCTTCGCAAACGAAGAACCTGACCGTCATTCTCATTGGTGCAGGCCTTGCGACACTATTGATTTATACCATTACCTCTGAAATGTACTCGAGCAACTCGCCGACAAATCTTTTCAAGGATGCTTCTGAACGCATCAAATGCAACCCGCGGGCACGTCATAGCATCCATGCAGTTGTAATTTTGGTGTTGCTAACGCTTATAATTTCCGTACTCAGGTCCTTAAATATCTGAACGGTCCGCTCACTTTCCACAATAACCCACCGTCACTTGTTCGACCACGGCACCGGAATCGACATGTTACATCCCAAGTATTCGTCGACGCTCATGGTAATGAGCATATGATAATGACTTTCTATATTCAAGGCCGACCAGAAGGCTCAACACCTCTACCCTCTGAAATTGGATACTATGAAGCTTTCTCCCACTGGGTGCAAGAAAAATCGACGCATCTTCCTGAACTTTCCTTGGATGAAGTTATAGTATGGACTAGGGATCGGGTAGAGACCTTGTGGGAGCGATCAAGGCAAACATTCAAATACCTTAGTGGAGCTCCAGTAGCTGCACCACCTTTACCCGACTCAATGGAACAGGGAAAACAGGCAGAAAAACGTGAAGAGGAAAGGAAATGGAGCTTCACTGGGATGTTCTCATCAATTAAAGGATCGCGAGGAGGTCCTGATGCATTCGCGAAAGTTGATAATCGAACCTTTACGGAAGGGGAGGTGCATGCTGACCTTGTCCGAGTAAGTACCTGATTCCGCTGGGTTGTACATGCTAACAATTATATAGAATAGTAGAGGATATTTTGTCTTCCGATATTTGCTTGTAGATATTCCTAGTGAGTCTCCCGCTTTGTTCAAGTACTTCTTGTTAAAACCCAAATCCAGATACGAGGGATCCCAATCCCGTACGTGTATTTGTCGAACGAGCGCCTGGAGTTCGAGACAACGAACCGGTGATGCGCTGGGTCGCACCCTAACCTCAAGCCTCATGTATAGTAATGGACATTAATGTTCGCATCTCATAAAGTAATTATCTCAATCGGAATATGATGAACCTGGCGAAGAGGGTAACATGGTCATTAGTTAATCTCCGAAAAGCTTTTGCACACGTTTGAGGATGGAGTCTTTCGAGGGGTCTACGGTGAGACTAGAGTAAGCTTGAGACGATCAGCGGGAAAGCAGTATGAACGCACCGTATGGATGGTCTTTCGAAGGGATTTCCACCAACGCAGGGAAGGCTTGATTGTATCTATCGATCGTTGGACGAATCTTCTCTGCCACCTGTGAGAGGACAATGAGGATATGATGTACATATCAGTATAAGTGCTTAAATGAACGAAGAGACAGCCGACATGCTGGTTGATCAGAAGGATGGCAATGTCATTGCGTTCTGTGAAATCTTGGAAGGATGCCTCGATCGTAGCGACAGGTGTTTCTAATCACCGTCAATGAAATGAGGGCGAGACAAAAAAGCCTAGGTAACTCGTAACATACTGGAGTCTACCACCAGAAAGTTCTTCTTTTGTTGGTCACCAACATGACCGATCCCGGCTAGCAATAAACCTGTTATTGAATCCTGCAGTCAAAGTCGATCAAGTCGCATAAGCTTCACGGCAAGAAATAGCTCCACCTCGTCTCCGATGACCGCTATGAGGTTCCTGTCCTTGAACGAAGTAGAGGACGCCATCCTGGAGGGTACGAGTAGAACAGACGACTTGGAGATGGCTTAGAATGGAAAAGGGTGTATTGATCGTATTTGGCTTCCAGTGTTTGGCTCAGTGACTTCATACTCCTAACCGCTCAGTGCCAAGCGCTAAGCGCCCATCTTCAGAGTTCCTTTTCGAGCTCTTACTGGCGTCATGGATATCTTCAATCGTCTACCGTCGATATCTGAGGACATGCTGCAATATGCGCTTTACCCTGCCCAAGAGTTGTCCGACAAAGCTTCTGTGACTTCACTGGCCGCGTACATTCGTGAATATGTCGATGGACTCCTCCAGAATTTTATTTGGCATCGGGATGCGTTTGAGCTCAAAGCAGCAGAGAACTCTGATGCTAAAACCTGGTTTTTGGAAGGTCGTATGCGTGTTGGAGACTCCGTAGACGACGAATGGTGCACTGTCTGGCTTTTACGCGAAATAAGTTTCAAGTGGGATTTAGTCATCAGGTGTGTCTCCTTCTATCTTATCTGTTTTGAGACAGCTAACCGCGTGCTTGTTCAGCGTTTATGATACAGATGGGGAATTTTTGCTCATCGAGGCCGCGGACGAACTTCCTTCGTGGGTGAAACCCTCGAATGCTGAGAACAGGGTGCGCCTGATTGTCCATTGAACTGGTGAGGGTTCTTGAATACTTATTGGTTTCTTCTACGACCCATAGGTCTGGATCTACAACTCCCGCCTTCATCTTATACCTCTCTCACACACCTCTCCACCCTCTAGAAAGCGTCGTCGCAGAAAATATACTGACAATGCCGATAGCGGAGAAGAGGACCACTTGAATGACGAAGATGACGAGTACCTTGCCTCACAAGATGGCGTGAAACTTGTCAGAGATGACATCACCAACACTCTGGCACCAGAAAAAGTAGAGGCGACTGTCTGGCGTCGAATATCTGGGTAAGGTTTTTGTCTCCTTACCTTTTTTCACGATCTGGAAATTTCATCAGGTATCCGACCTCACTGCGCGAGCATCTACATACTACGAGAGCCGATGTTCCTGTGGATGTTGCCAAAGCCCTTTTAGCCAATCCGTCTCTCGTGCAGAAAGTCGTTGAAACCTTCTATACTCGAGATGCCATACAGCTACGTGTGAGTGCCGAGCACATATACTACTTTGCTTGGTCTCCTGCTTAAAATCTATGTCAGGCAGCGCATCGCATGCTGCGTTTCCCACCTAGCACAAATGTACTACGGTCCGTCAGGATGACGCGGACGGCATATGCCCAATTGGCTAGTCAAAAGTTTTTCCCCCCAAAGATATTTGGTCAGTGGAAAGAGAGCGAGGGAAGTAAAGAGTACAAATGGAGAGATATTGGTATGAAGATCGTAAGATCTCTGAATACTCGTCGTAATGGACGTCTTCTTACCATTTTTCACCTCTGTTACCAGGCCGTCGGTTTTGAGATGCTTTATCAAGAGAGCAAAGGTAGATCAACGGTAAACGAAGCCGCTGCAGAGAAATCAAAGGTAAGTCGTGCCCAGCGCTGCCCGGCAGCTTTATTTATGCCGTAAAGGTCGAAGCCAACAAGGACGCTCTCCGTCGCAATGCGGAGTACATTGAGTACATCCAAAACCTTATTTCCGCGGGCTATTTCAAAGGAGAAAAGGAAGGGTCCCAACTATGGAATGATCTGGAAACCAGAGCTGCTAATGCCTTCATTGATATTCGATCATCCAGGTCTGATCAGGAATCTTCTACCGTGTTATTCAGAATGCTCATCACCTTGCTAGTCAACGGTCATCATTTGCAAAACAGGTTGAATTGGCGGTACTGGAAGCGAGATCAATTGGAGATCCTGGCCTACAAGAAGAAGACGATGAGTCGTGGCTCACAATTGATGCTCGGGATTTGGAGAGCAAGCTGGAAAAGACTTTGGGTCAGACCACCAAACCAAGATTGGATGACGCTATGGACATAGACCCCCCAGCAATATCAGAAGAAGACAGGATGGCGTCTGAACAAGCTTCCCGCCTCAAAGATTTGGCCAGCAAAGTTGGGCAATTCGTTGAGGGCGAAGGTGACATTGAAGGCGCTCGGTTCGAAGAGTAAGATTTCTGTACCTTGGTATGAATCTATGACTAATGCGACCTCTGATAGTGAAGAATTTTCTGACGAGCCCTTTAGTGATGACTCAGATGACGATGAGTCGGACGAAGAGCTTGCAAAAGCTTACCCGATCAGCTATGCAAATGCTTCCTCTGCAATGAAGGAGGCCATAAACAAGCTCGTTCCCGGACTGGATCCAAACGACTATGGTAAAATGCCAGCTACGTATTACAGCAACTCTCAACGTGTAGCCCCAACAACGATTGAAACCGACGTTGTTGAAAATACTATACCAATTAACCAGCAAAACTCGACTTCTTCAAAGAAATATACCTCAGGAACAACCGATAGCAAACCGATCAGAGAGCCTATTTTACCAAGGAACAAATTTGATGGCGTTGATTCTGATGATGAGAGTGATAACGGAGAAGAAGGTTTGGAGGATGGCATTGATCCAGAAGAAGATGAGGAGGATATGCCACAGATCGTCGGAGATGTAGAGATTGACATGGAAGAAGAAGAAGAGGAGTTCTTGGAGTTTTCTCGTCAGGCACTTGGCATTTCTGATGAGCAATGGTATGAGATTATACAGGATAGGAAAGATCGCGGCGGTGAGTTTTCTGTTCCCTCGTCATGAAATGAGCATTGATGGGAGGGTCCTTATTAGCATTCGTTCCGAAAAGTACGAAGAAGGCGGGGACCTCGGGCCCGCCCAAGGCCCTTGCTACACAGAAGACTGGGGATAGCACGGGCGCAAACAGGGAAACAAGAGTGCCTCAGCCTGGTCCAAGACCTAACGTGAACCCGGAGCTCGATTCGTTCGAGGCAGTGATGAACGCCATGGACGCTGAACTTTCGCGCTTACGATCTTCAGGCAGGAAAACCAAACCGGACCAACCTCACACTCAACCCGCAGCGACCGCAACGGAGAAAGACGTTAACGGCAAGGGAAAAGAGAAAGCCCACGTCATTAGCGGGGACGAAGACATTGATATCGAAGCAACGATGGAGGCCGAATTGAAAGCCGCCCTTGAAAAGGGGGAAGACGACGACGACGGATTTGGAGAAGAGGATGAGCCAGTGGATTATAATATGATCAAGAACTTTTTGGAGAGTTTCAAGAGCCAGGCAGGATTGTCGGGACCTGTCAGCAATCTGGCGGGGAGGTTGCAGCCTGGATTCCAGTTCCCGAGAGATGGATTCTAGTAAAACTCTTATTGAGCCAATGTCTTTGTCCCATTCATCGTGTCGTCGAGTATATATGCTACGGCTATTGAGAGGATTGCAGTTGATGACAACTTGAAAAGTATTCCGTTGCAAGTTTTGAGGCAAGGGTGGACAAAGAGGCGACCTACTTCCATTAGCGCGATCAATAATGACATAACCCAGAGTGATGTGTATGATCACCCAAATAATCCGCATTGTTCTACTTGAACGAATCTCTACACTCAAATTCATACTCTGGAGTCCAGGGATCCGCTCAAGAATTCTTCACGGACCTAATCATCGCCTCACAGGATCCTTATCTCGAATCTTCACTCCTCCCTCATAAGTACAACTGGAACCCCTCTTGGACGACGTCCGACATGATACATGCCGTCCTCATCTGTACGCTCCCTTTAGACAAAATTCCATGACCGTTCGATTGTGAACACCCCGTCTACAGTCAATACCTCAGGCGTAGCCCGCCTAACCAAGTTCTACACTCCTCTACACCAATCTGCGCAAACACTGGTCCAAAAGATCTTCTCGTTGGTCGTCTCTCGACCAGCCACTCTGTGTAATTTCTTGGATGCGCCTGAACTGGAAGCGTACCTTGGTCCTAAGAGTGCCAGAAACCGGAGTACGGCGAACGGCCATGGACAGGGGCTTGGTGTGGAAGAAGATGAAAAATGGAGAGTGGTGTATAGGAATTATGCGACGTTGTATTTTGTGTTCGTGGTTGATGGTGCGGAGAGCGAGCTTGGAATACTGGACTTGATCCAGGTGAGTACGGCCTACGGGTTGGAATAAAGAAAGAGAGGTAAATGTTTTGGATCATGCGCAGGTGTTTGTGGAGTCGCTGGATAGAGCGTTTGAGAACGTATGTGAACTTGATCTCGTATTCCATTTCGATGAGGTGCGTTTCTATCTCAGAGTGTGCTGCGATTCCCGAGTGAATGTGTCGCGTTAGGTGCATCATATATTATCGGAAGTAATCCAAGGCGGTTTGGTCTTAGAAACGAACATCGAAGAGATTGACAGTGCAGGTGTGTGTCTATCTACCCAACGGAACATTCCAAGCTCATTAATCTCTCCAGTCTCACTAGCTGCAAAGCTCCGGAAAGAATCATTTGCATCCGCTAATCCACTAGTGTCACTAGGAAGTGGTGGTTCGAGAGGAGGGAATCTGAAGACGCCACTAGAATGGCTAACGGGTAAGCTTACTGGTGTCGGAACACGATAAGGTGAATAATCTTGGATGTACAGCGTTCCGGTTTGGTTAAAAATTTGAATTATGTGCATCATATAGTACATGGTTTACATGGTTACGTGTCGTCTGAATGACACCCGATATATCGAAGCCCGACACGTCGTAATTCGTGAGAGGTTTCTAACTTTCGAAGTGAGAGAATTGCCTCACGCGGGTACTGAAAGGGTTTAAATTCTTGTTTTGATGCCAACACACTCTCAAGTTGGAGCAGAAGGTGCTGCAAGTGACGTGCCTGATAAAGTTTCCCAAAGTTTGGAACACACTTTCGGGGAACAAATGAGACACATACGTTTCTTCTTTTTCTTGCCGCCGCCTGTGGGAACCTTGGCAGCTGCTTCTTGAGTTGTGGCAGCGGTGCTTGGTGAACCTTTTACGGCCTGCTCTTGAGGGCCCGGTGCAGGGGTAGTAGAAGAACGGACTTGTGCAATTGACGGTGCAGGTGTGTCTGCTGCAGCAGTGCCGGTATCTGCAGCCTCGGCGGAGATAGGTGTGTAGGAAAGTCTCGAGTGGGCAGCCGTGGTGCGCATGGCATTCAGAAGTAAAATATTGTTCTGTTCGCGTTTAGCAGGGTTGCGTAGCCGTTTATCGGTATCGGTGAGAGCATCAGGCTGTTCCGGGACAGTGGTATTATCTGGATCATGTTTGCGCGTTTTCGACGCGTCGTCAGAAATAGTTGGATCTGCTATTGGCCACACGAAACCAGTCCTTGGAGTATAGTCAGGCCGATGTTTGCGGAGAACGTCTAGGGATGCTTGGAGAGAATGGACAGCTGTGAGCTGAGTGCGATATTGAGCGACAATGCTGGCGCGCCGAAGGATGTACTAACAAGACGATTGGAGAGGACAGAATAGACATCTGGGGACTGGTAGATGCGGTTGTGGACGACAAAATATGCCGCGAGAGGTCTGACTGCACGATGTGAGAAAAAACCAGTGTGGATGTGAACAACATGCCTTCGTCAGGTGAAAGACGTTCGCGCTTGTGGATGATAAAAAACGAGGGGGGTTGAGCATGGACGAGAGCAAACTCGATGCCCGTAAAGCGTCTGCGGGCTATTAACAAATGCCTAGAGAGTGTATGAGCACGAACCTGAGCTCCTCTGCTTCGTTGGCTATGGGGATGCCTGTGTGCATTGTCTGCATGCGCAAAACCTGGTTGTTACTCTGTTTGTCGTAGAACATTGAGGTTGCAAAGTAGTCAAAGACATTCTCAGGTGTTAGTGGTCCGTTCGCCTGCGGTGTGTAAGCTATGGCCACTGAGAGTGGTTACAGCTGACCTGGATCCACTCGTGCCAGATGAAGAAGCGATGTGTGTAGTCGTCCGGGGGGTGGAGGTCGGTAAGGTCCATGGTGCCAGGGGAGCGGATCGCACCGCGTGGCTGCGGGAGCTGCAAATAGAGAAGTAGTTAGTTCGCACGGGAAGTCACTCTGTCAAGAGTTCTCACTACCGTCCCAGTCCTTTGTATCTATCCATTCTCCCGGGTTGCCCCTCCTTCAATATGCTCTCTTTCGTCCACACCCATCCCTTTCAGTCTCTGCCATGCCCCATTCCCGCCCCGTAGCCTCTCTGCTGCTGACTATCGCTCACGGGCTCTTGATAGCTTTTCGTACCTTTGTACACCATCTCGCCAAGCATGCCGGCGTTGGAATAATATGTGCCGTCGCATATTTTGACCCGTACGCCTTGTCCTCGTTCTTGCCTTTGTCTTAGACGCCGACGGTTCGTTCAGCGGGAACTGGAGCGTCGATCTTCAGGCCGGCTCGAGCTTCGGCTATCGCCCTATGCTATTTGTGGTCCTGATGGCCGGTCTCGGTGCAATAGTCCTCCAGGTGAGTACACCCCACTAGAGGTCCTCAAATCTTGCTTTGACCGAGGATTAGTCCCTGGCTACCCGTCTAGGATGTGTTACAGGCCTCGGTACGCACATCAATCCCAAGTCGATCCCACCCAGCCTCATATCCTAATTAGATCTTGCCTCACATTGTCGCCTTCTGCTTTACAATCGCACTCGACGGCCACGTCTTGTCAGATATCTGGTCCTCTATCCACTCTACGTCTTGTCCGAGTTGGCCATCATCTCAACGGATCTTGCTGAACTCTTAGGCTCTGCAATTGGCTTCTGTCTCATCTTCCCGAAGCTGCCACTATGGGCAGGGGTTCTGATTACTGCGGCCGATGTTCTCGTCTTCCTGGCAATTAGTGACCCTTACAGGGGTCATGGTCGTCCAGTGAGGACCTTTGAGTTTGTGATCATTGGCTTGGTATACGGTGACACCTTCTTACAGCCAAGACCTTGTTGAAAATCTCTCTTAGGTATTCGCCGTCTTTGTTTGCTTTGTCGCTCTTCTCGTCAAAGCAAAGCCCAACTGGGACAACGTGTTCATGGGCTATATACCCGACAAGACACTCGTCAAGTCCCAGCCAGACGCAGTCTACACTGGTACGTTGCTCAAATGACTAAATCGTCGGGACCTCGGCCAATACCTAATGATTCTCCTAACTACAGCTGTTGGCATCCTCGGCGCGACCGTAATGCCCCACGCCTTATTTTTGGGGTCCTCATTGGCCACCCAAAATCGGGTTTCAACTGCTCCCATTCAGGTGAATGCTGGCGGTACTTCAGTGCAAGGCGGTCTTATGTTTCGGCTCCGGCGCCGCACCAGATCCTTATTCAAGGTCTCTTGCGCCAATAGAACAGACTCTCAACATCGAGATAACCGCACCAAGCACGAAGAACGGGAAAATAATTCTCTCACATTTATCCGTCAGCATTTGACACATGGTGTGACCGATGTCGTCTCCAGTCTCCTTTTAATTGCGGTCCCGATAAACTCGGCGTGAGTTCCAACGTTCCTCCCCTCCCTCCTACCCTTCTCACGTAAATTCTTTTGTTAACCCTACCTCCTTGTCCACTGAATGCTGGCGGTACTCCAGTGCAAGGCGGTCTTATGTTTCGGCTCCGGCGCCGCACCGGATCCTTATTCAAGGTCTCTTGCGCCAATAGAACAGACTCTCAACATCGAGATAACCGCACCAAGCACGAAGAACGGGAAAATAATTCTCTCACATTTATCCGTCAGCATTTGACACATGGTGTGACCGATGTCGTCTCCAGTCTCCTTTTAATTGCGGTCCCGATAAACTCGGCGTGAGTTCCAACGTTCCTCCCCTCCCTCCTACCCTTCTCACGTAAATTCTTTTGTTAACCCTACCTCCTTGTCCCTGTCTAGCATCTTGATTATTGCAGCTAGCGTGTTTTATACTGGCCCTAATCCAAAATATGCCCAGACAGTAGGGCTGTTTGACGCTCATGAGTTGATTAGGACAAGAATTGGCCCTGGTAAGCTCATTTCATAATTTCCATTCGGTGTTACTCTATTGGAGAAACCAGTCGAGAGGGTGACTGATCTTTTGGTGTTTTACTCTCGGTTGCAGCCGCTGCTTTCGTGTTTGCACTGGCCTTAGTTTGCGCTGGTCAGGTTTCAAGTGTAACTGTTACACTTGCTGGGCAGCTCGTCTCGGAAGGATTCATAGAATGGCAAATATCTGTGCGTATTCCATCTCAACATCATATTCGCTCGATATTTAACATATTTACTGATCTGCGCTTTAAAGCCGTTCCTGCGAAGATTAATTACGAGGCTAATCAGTCTCGTGCCTTCCGTAACTGTCGCAGTTGCTGTCGGTCGGGATGGGATCAACACACTCCTCGTTGCTTCTCAAGTTATATTATCTATCGTGCTCCCATTTGTGGCGTTCCCTCTGATTTATCTCACGAGCTCGGAAAAGGTCATGAGGGTACGGGAACACGATCAACGCGATCACCCTGGCATCATCTCTTCAACCTCTACTTCGTCCCGTCCTTCTCCAGACCCCAATAATCTAACTGCCATACCTGACACCCCCTCAACGTCTGTGACAACTCGAGGAAGGAGCCCAGGTACAGCAGAATGTCAAGAAATCGATTCTGGTAATGCAGTTGACCCCTTGCCCACTGTATGCCCACGATTCTCGGACGAAGATTTCGCCGCTGCTCCAACAACGCAACTCAATGAAAAAGAAAAACTAGAACCATCAACCTCAGATGAAAAGCCACAACAACAAAAAATTCCCACACCTGCGATAAAAAGTGCTAATGATATCGAATTTTTGGATTTCAGTAATGGCAAGTTGGTCATTGCGTTGGCGTACGCTATTTGGTGTGTCGTCTTGGTTGCCAATGCGTATGCGATCGTGATGTTGGTAATCCAGTGGGTAAATTAAATGGATGAGGTCCTTATTCGTGTTCTCTGCTTTGGATTTTTTCCTAATTATGGGACACCCCTTGTTTCTTTCTCGGTGCTCCGTTTACTCTGTTGTTTATTGTACCTAGTATCGCAAAAAAATGTACATATACTTATCCGAAACCTACTCCAATTAAAGAGTCTAACAGATATTAGTTGGCTGCTCGACGGAAGGCGAAGTGGCATCGTGAATAACTTGCCTTAGATACGACTTTTGGTGTCTATCGTCCCATGAATGGTGGACACACCCAAATGCGTCAAGCGCTAGCCAATCTACATCTCTGTAGCAGGGAAGGGTACAACAAGCAATTGGTTAATGCTAGGGCTAGGACTTTTCGTAACAAGGACTCGCTGATAAAGTCAGACCTGTTGATGGTCAAGCAACGGAGACCAGCTCGCCCGCTTCTAACTCCAACGACAGCATGGAAGACATCCGAAATTTATTTCAAGAGCGATACATTGGCAATGGCTAGTTAGCTTTTTTTTTTTTTGTATATATAAGGAGAGATCAGAGGACAGGTGAACCAAGAGAGGAAAAGCGGAAAGAAGTAGAAAACGGAGCGATATCGAGAGAGGATGAGACAATGTCCAGTAAAGGCACTGTTGTACGAAAAAAAAAACTGTCAAGGAAAATACTCGCAGAAAGAACTATTTTCAAGAAAGAGACCGTCGGTGTGTCCAATCCAATCCAATCAAAGATACAACCACGGAGCAGAAGGAAAAAGTGGAGTCGGGGTGAAGTCAATAACAGAAAGGATGGACACGCAATAGTAATAAGGAGTGAGGATGAAGAGGAAAACCATATCGCGATCATGATCGTCGCGGGGCCAAGTGATTCTCACAGGGCGGTACGAAACATGATACAGCGTATGTGCAGGACCCGCAGCATTTTTGGACAAGCAGCATATTCGATCAGTGTCGACGAGGACCATAAAGACATCCCAGAAATACTGACAGGACCAAAGGAGAAAGGAGAGGTATAATGCCTACGTTCAAAGATTGTATCATATGTTAGCCATCGATGTTCCTTGATGTGATTAGAGAGAAAACATACGGAGACATTTCGGAAACTGCGCATTGATCATTTATTTGACGTCGTGGCAGTCACAGGGGGTGCTGCGGCCAGCCCAACTCTTGCCGCAGTTATCGCACCAGACCCTGTTTCCCCTCTCAACACCAATTTGCTTCTTTGCGGGGGAAGCTGGGGGATTACTACTGACGGAAGCATCATCACGATGAATGCTGACGAGGTGGCGCCCCAAATCGTGTTTGCGGCTGAAAGACCTCCCGCAGGTGCGGTGAGGGCAGACATGGGGCTTCAAACGGTTGGGATCATGAGTAGCCTTGTGAGTCTTGAGGTTGTACGCACGAGCGAAGGCTAGAAGGAACCAAGTGTCAGACTAGCTGAGTAAGTGGCGGTTACAGTGATGGTAATCACCTCGGGGGCAGTGCGAGCATTTGTATTTCTTTCTCGGGTCCGCCTTTTGGGCGTCGACCAACGAGCGCGCTTGCATCATTGGCTGTTGGACTTGAGGCAATTGGGCAGAAATGTTGAGGGGGGACACAGTAGAGTGGCCAGTGCCCATGCCAGAATTAAATGTGATTTGTGGGTATAGTTCAGAAGTAATGGAACTGCGCCGGGCTGGAGCGTAGTCAGAGTAGCTAGTTCTATGGTATGACTTTGCCGCAGACATGGGAGCGGGAGGGCTGCGGGGAGGTGTGGGTGGTAAGGGACCAAAGGAGGTCGGATCAACCGAGTCATTGACATTGATTGTGGGTTGCGCAGTGTAGTCTTCGACGCAAACGCCTTGGAAATCCAATGCCATTGCGTCAAGTTCGTAGGGAGACGAGTAGGTGGAACCAGCGTAGGAGTACGTAGACCCAGAGTTGGGAGAGGGGGGATTATAGGCACTCTCAGAGCGGGTGGAAGAAGACTCATAAGCCGAGTCTGTAAATGCGGAGAGGGGGCCACATGAGGTCAGACCAGGCCTCATGTAGGAATAATCATTCTGAACGAGAAGATGAAGATGCTCTGGTCCTTCGTAACCCTCTAAGGTTGAGTCGATCTCGGATTCGAACTCCCCCACGTCTGGGTGTGAAGGCACGGATTCCGCGCTTTGAAATAGGAAGTCAAAAGTATGTTGTTTGGAGTAGTCGACCATGGTGTTGTAGGTATCGAAGCCTGCTGTATACAGCGAGGAGTCCGACATTGTGTGCTGCGGAAGATAATGAAGGAATACGAGTCAGGGGAGGTTGAGGTGGTGGTTGGGAGGAGAGCTGGAATGCTGTTGCGAACTAGATCAGAATGGGGCACCATATAGAGGTGCTGCGCATTTACGTAAGCGACCTGATTCCAGGACCACGTCATGTTGCCGTTTCCCACGGAGGTTTGTCGTCTCCGCCGTGAGCGTCTGGTTGGAGACAAATAACCCCATGCGTGCCCATACCAGTCTGCACTTCGCAAATCGAGCTTTCTGTTTCAGATCAAAGAGTCTTTATATCGAACACGCGCCTAGCTGCAGTCTGATGATCGTATTGACTCCTTTTCTACAGCGATCATGTGTTCTGCCCATCATCTTTTGTCATGACCCATCCGGGTACAAGCGACATCAAGGCACTGCCAGGACCCCGGAAAATACTGATAAAGGTCGGGTGCTAAGTTCGGACAAAAATGCTGTTTTTCTGCCGTCAGGCCGGAGAAAAATCCAAACAAAATTGGTCTGGATGCCCCCGAGGGCGGATCCTAGGACGGACAAAAGTAGGGGGTCAGTACCAACATCGGTGGTTGAGTTGAATGTAGGTACGGGCAGAATTGCCTGGTTGACGCTGTTAATGATGAACATTGTCGCGTCTGGGGTAGCTGAAAGGGTTTGAGTTCAACCATGTCTAGTTTTAAGCCAAATCCAGGAAGCAATGGATGATTCGGGTGAAAGAAATAATGAGAGTGAAGAGATAATGACTCTATAGCGTGTTCTCTGTCGTATTCAATGCAGTAGCATGCTGCGGGGGGTTTTTTGCGCGATTTTTGCGGTTTTCTCTGAAATTTCGGAGGTTCGGAGGAAAATTCGGACAAATCTGACATTGGATAGCGATACACTCGTTCAAAACTTCATTGTATTTATACTTAGCTTTTCGAGTATCGTAAAACTGGAAGGAAACCTTCGTACATTGTACACCTTGAGGTTTGAACATATATAACTCGCAAAACGTAGTATATATAAATCTGCTACTGACGCAGGGTTGAAGCTTTCACACGACTACTTAAGGGTGAGATGTGAACCACCCTATGAGCCCGCCTAGCTCAATTGGTCAGAGCGTCAGACTTTTATGGTTAGGATAATTCCACTATAAATAATCTGAAGGCTGTGGGTTCGAGACCCATGGCGGGCTTCAACTTTGCTGTCCGACCTTTTTTCTTTGAGCAATCGAATGAATATTCAGCCATTTTCCTCTGCGAGCCAATAGTAACAACACCTGTATAGAACAACCCATCTAACCCATCTCGAGCTCATGCCATGTTTTCTCACCCTTCTCGACCCCACCCTCTTTGCTTCCTCAACTTGACATCTAAGTGACACAAACGCCATGCCAAGCCAGAACTGGACAGAGTGGATCTATAGCTGGGTGAAAGATCCTTGACTCCTTGTGACATTGTCTCCAGGCAGAGGAGAGACAATGGCGTCCAACCCAAATATTTTCAAAGGTAAAATCATAGGCTTTGGACAAGAGCCATTTGACAAACCTCTCCCAATAAAAACCAAGTTCCAGAACATACAGGAATTAATTCCATTCTTGCATAGCTAATAATCATACACCTCCTAACAATCATAAACGAGTGAACAAAATGTATGTATCCAGACCACAAGCTACTCGAGATACACTCCATAATTTGGGTATTGGACCTTGAATTTCTCAATCACTGCAAATTCTACCCAGGCTAGAGAGTCCTCTAATCCAAAGGACAATGGATCTATTCCTGAGATAGTTGCTTTTTGCCTGAGCTTGTCCAAGACTTTTTGCATGAGTTTTAAAAACTAGGCAAGAGTCCAGTCAATGAAGAGGTACCTCAAGCAGAGATTCTCACCTTGGGCTGTTCTGGATTCAGCTGACAGTCCAACCCTCTCAAATCTTTGATCCGGGTGTCTCTTGTGTACAGAACCTCGGAGGTAGACTGAGGGGCCCGCTCTGACGAGAGAGGTCTGGATCTACATCCCCTGAAATTATCATGCTCTACCTGCACTGGTTGGATCAGATCAGCATTCGCGAGTGATGTCTTAACATTTTGACAAGAAACCCGAAATTATCTAGATTTCTTCTAATATGGCATCTCAAAGTAGGTCAAGTAATTCCAGTGAGCCATTACCGTTTCCTGAAACCGAGTCTAAAACCTTCCATACATCAGCCACCAATTTGGACTCGAGTGATGCTTTCATATAGGTCAACACGTCCTTCGCCAACTTCACAGAATCTCGTCCATGAGATATTTGGCGTTTCTCATCAATCATGAGTGTGAGAGAAATACCCGCTCGGGCAGCTGCCATACTCAAGACAAGACTCCTCACGACAGGGTCCCCCCCGAAAGCACCACATCCCGATAACGGTGATACTATACGATCAACTCCGAGCCTGGATATCGAATTGAAATCAAAGTAAGCTTTTTCCAGCTCGCGTATCAGGTTCTTGGGTATGAGATCGGGGATATACGGCGTTGGAGTCAAGTCAAAATTATCGAGCTCAAGAGCATCGAGGAAGAGGAATATATATGGTGTAGTGAATACGTCATCGAATGATTGTAAATGAGCGTCTCGTCCCTGTCCGACCCAGCGCGATCTGGGATAAACACCGCGTGCAACCAGCACTGCATGATCCAATATGGGGGGCTGCACTAGCAGCGCACCCAAAGGCAACAACTGTGGATACGCCGCCGTGATGATTTCTTCTTGGGTACAAGGAGGGCCAAATCCCGGCTCCTTGTGGGACGAAACCAGCATGCAATGAGTTGTCGCGTGAGGGAAGGGTACAGTCTTTGCCGAGACAAGGTCGATCTCCAGGTTTTGGAACAAAGCAACAGAGCAATTGCGCCAATGAAAGGAACTGGAAGTACTCGGGCATGCTGGAGAGAAGAAATAGTGATACACTGTTTTCATAGCGAGTCGCTCCTTGTCGACATCTATGAAAACACGGAATGCCGTTTCCAGATATCCGCGAACGGCATGGTGCATGGGTTGAGGGCTCGAGTACCAACATCGCAACGTGCATCCCCAACCATTTCCGTCAGGCGGCGTAGTGGTACAAAGTATTTGATGAGCAAGAAGTGTCCTGATCTGGGCAAAAGTCAGCTCTATTGATGGGACATTTGGACCGAGGTGATTAATTTCATGGGATGGAAAGAGAGTAGGTAACGAGAGAGATGACACAAGAATATTGTGCATGATAGAGCTGGCCAAGTCCTTCCGACAGAGGACTCGAAATCTGCACCCCAATCCTTGAGAAAGTCCAAGTCGATTCTACCGTCACCAAAAAGAGAGTAGACCACATCTGCGACCAGGTTGGGCAGTTTGGAAATACTGGGGTTTGCTTTCAGCTCATTTACTGAAACCGTGATAATTTCCCAGAAAGTGGGATGTTCTGTGTTGCATAATCCAAGAGGATCGTTCGAGTGAAGGGATGGATGAGAAGGAAGTTTGTAAGTATTGCCAGTCATTGACGCCTGCGATACATGTGCACAGGTTGTCGAATATTTGCCTATACTGAACCAGTAGTAAAAGTCGCCGCAGTACTGATCAGTCGCGTATAGACCGGCCCTAAACCTCATTATTCTCAGCAATGGACGCGCACATCTTCATCGCGTCACCCTCAAACTTCTGTCCATTTATCCTTCTCAAACCTGCCCGCTATGTCTGCATTTGATGCAAATCGCGTATACAACATTTCTGTGCATGACCTGCCCCCGGCAACAACGCCCGATTCCAAGTCAGAGACAGAAAAACTGCTACTCGAGTTCTTGCAATCGTTCCGCGTCGGGGGAGGGTTTATCTACAGGTACGAATCCGAGTTATCAATATGACGTTTCTTAATTTTTTCTCAGGGATAAGTTACGAGCGAACCTGCTGCTAAAACAATATATTCTTGAAGTAGATCTTCGGCATGTGGGACTCTTCAATGAAGAGCTCGCCTTTGCTATCCAGGACAGACCGGCAGATGTTTTACCACTTGTGCGTACGATGTCTTGTAGTATGCATTATATCTTATTTCTAGCTACCAGTTTGAAAATGCTGCGACTCGAGCAGCTCGCTCGGCAATGTATCCTCTTGGAGGTCCGGAAGAGGGCGAAGAAAACGCTGTTTCTTCGATCCCCAAGATCCAAATAACCCTTCGAACTGGTCTCAACATGTTGCAATTCCGCGATCTTACTGCCAATACCATGAACAAACTCGTTCGCATACCCGGCATTGTCATCTCTGCATCAGTTCTTTCATCCCGCGCCACCAAGCTTGTCCTCCAATGCCACAACTGCCATTCCTATAAATTCATATACCCTCAAGGTGGATTAGGCGGCCTCGGATCTGGTTCAGAACGTGGCCTGCCGCGAAAATGTGATGCTGTTCCTCCAGGTGGCGAAGCCAATTCGTGCCCACTAGATCCTTACATTATAATTCACCAAAAATCAACATTCACGGATCAGCAAACGTTGAAACTTCAAGAAGCCCCTGATATGGTCCCCGTCGGAGAACTACCTCGCCATATGCTTCTATCGACAGACAGATATCTAACTGGAAAGGTCGTTCCGGGGTCGAGGATTATTGCTACTGGCATTTACTCGACTTTCCAATCGGCAAAGAATGTAAGTTCGTCTCCCTTTCCTACACCGCGCGCGCTCGCTGAGCGAGTTTATCCAGAGAAACGCCGGACCAGCTGCACTGAGGCAGCCTTATCTACGTGTCGTTCATATGGAATTGGCATCAGCTGGAGGTGCCGCGGGAACAAATCCTTTTGGTGTGCAGTTTTCCCCTGAGGAAGAAGAAGAAATTTCTGAGATGGCGAGGAGTGATGGATTCTACGAACGATTTGCAAAGAGCGTTGCTCCAAGTATCTATGGAAGTTTGGGTGAGCTGTGGTCGATTGATACATCTGTCACTACTCACGTTAATCCCTAGATATCAAAAAAGCCATCAGCTGTCTGCTTTTTGGTGGCTCAAAGAAAGTCTTGCCTGATGGAATGAGACTACGTGGCGATATTAACGTTCTGCTACTTGGTGATCCTGGTACCGCAAAATCTCAGTTACTCAAATTCGTCGAAAAGGCAGGTCGTAGTCATTGACATTTCACTTTGCCACCTCTCATCCATCATCAGGTCGCTCCCATTGCAGTTTATACATCAGGAAAAGGTTCAAGTGCCGCGGGTTTGACTGCTTCGGTTCAGCGTGACGCCGCTTCTGTAAGGCCTATTCTTGAGTTTCTCGGATTCCATAGCTAATTCCCTTCAATGTCAGCGAGAGTTCTATTTGGAAGGAGGCGCAATGGTGCTGGCTGATACTGGCGTTGTCTGCATTGATGAATTTGACAAGATGAGAGATGAAGATCGAGTTGCCATCCACGAAGCTATGGAGCAGCAAACCATCTCAATCGCCAAAGCCGGAATCACCACAGTGCTTAACTCGCGAACAAGCGTCCTTGCTGCGGCTAACCCCGTATTCGGTCGCTACGACGAAGGGCGCAGCCCTGGCGAGGTGAAATTTCCCCTGTATATGTGTAAACTGTCTTTCTGATTGATCGGGTTAGAATATTGATTTCCAAACGACCATCTTGTCTCGATTTGATATGATTTTCATTGTCAAGGATGAGCATAACGAACAACGCGACAAGGTATGGTGTCTATTTTACGCTGCCAGTCTTGTCACTCACCCCGTCGACAGCTCATTGCCAAGCACGTCATGAACATTCACATGAACAGGCAAAATCAGGACGAGGAAGGTGTCCAAGCCGAGGGCGAAATACCTTTGGAGAAGATGAAGAAATATATTGCTTACTGCAAGAGGTAATTGCTGTCTTGATTCATTAACGCCTCGATTGACACTTCCTGTTAGCAAATGCGCGCCTCGTCTCTCCGCAGAAGCTCAAGAAATGCTCAGCAGTCACTTTGTTAGTTTGAGGAAACAGGTCCAGCAAGTTGAGCAAGACAACAATGAACGAAGTTCGATCCCGATAACCGTTCGGTGAGTGATTTCGAGTAGTTTGTGGGAGCAGTTATCTGACAACCGGTGCCATAGTCAATTGGAAGCTATTGTCCGTATTTCGGAATCACTGGCAAAACTAACCCTCTCTCCTACCGTGAGAAATCATCACGTCGAAGAAGCAATACGGCTATTCAAATTCTCGACCATGGATGCTGTCGCAGCTGGCTCAGCAGACGGCCTATCAAGAGGGGAGCTCAATGAAGAAATGAGCCGTATCGAACGCGATATCCGCCGCCGGCTGCCCCTAGGCTGGACTACGACTTACGCTACACTGAGTAAGGAGTTTGTCACACAACAAGGGTACTCCAGCCACGCGCTCGAAAGGACCCTTTACATTCTGGAGAAGCGAGAAGTCATCAGATTCTCTGGCCAGAAGAAAGTCATTCACCGGTGCGTCCTCCACGCAGCTTTGCCCCTCAGTTGTAACTAATTATTCTGTAGGATTGGTGTCTAATCTTGCGTCCATCTTGTTATATGTATTGGAGCTCGGTGTATACTAGTAATGTGTATCAGTAATATCATCCGTAGCCGACAGATCGTCTCTACTACTTCGAACCCCAAAATACCCATGGTGTAACCAAAGCTTTGGTTCCCTCTCCGAGTGGAACCCTTCAGAACCAATTATCGCAATGCGAAGAGGACAAGGTGTTTCAGGTTATAGAAGAAAGCATAAGAGATACAAAAACTAATCTCCGTCAGGTTAGCCTTTTTTGAAATTTGGTCTTTCGTTCTGATAGGTCAAGCACCCCGCTCATGCTGAAAGCTGATCAAGAAACTCCCCGATGATACAAGCGTCTACACTAGTGCACAGATGCAATCTTTTCATGGCTCGGAAGCGATTTCGTCGTGGAAGAACAATGCGATATCGGCGAGGCGTTTCATACGCTGTTTAACTGTACAAAGTATCTCCGCATGTACTTGACCAATCTAGTGCCAGTCAGCCCCACCACTACCTTGTCTTCCTGGCACATTTCTTCTTCGTGGGTTTCGATCGTCACGGGATGTAGTCAATACAGTGTGCTTGTCGACGAGCTGAAACAGAGAAGACGAGCAACGGGGATCAGGTTTCGTCGTTTCCAAAGGCCAGAGGGTCCGAGGATTCGAATGTTCGAATGGAAAAAAACTCACGTCATTGAGAATATTGGATGACTTGGTGAGAGAGGAAAGGAAAGCCGTCAGTTGAACATCTTCATATTCCTGTAAATGGGCGCAGATAAGGCATGATACAATCAAAAAAGATGTGCGAATGCGCTTACCGTATTGAACTCGTGTCGGAAGGCCTTGTTCTCTGTAGCGGGCAAAGAAGCTACTAGTGCCGCCAGGGAGCGGAGTGTCGCATGATCCTTCGGGGCTTGACCTGTAGATGACGCTTAGATTGCTGGCTTAATTGTGCACGATATAGAGAGAGTCGTTCACGTACCAGCGATAACATCCGTTACATACTTAACGAGAACGAGGATACGCTCGTGGAGCATCTTCACTGCTGATCTTTGTGTCTGAAGGTGCGAGTCCACTGGACCGGAACATCAGTGCCTACAAGGCGAAAAAGGGAGAAAGGTACTCACGACTTGTTCCACTTCCTCCTCCCTTTGCCGTCCAATCCACAGCAATCCGCTCAGCTTCACCGGTCTCAACTTTGTACGGCACCTCAATGAATACCGATCTTGATGTCCTTTCTTTGATCTCTATTGATGGTTCATAGGCTTTGAAAGGCAGAGTTTGCGCATTCACGTCGGCGCTCGAAACGAATGCGAGCGTAGGCTGTAAGATGAGAAGTAATGGCGCAGAGCAATAATTTGTGAACTAGCCGACGAGGAATATCGTGATCAGCTCCTATCAACCGATTGCCACAGCTGATCATCACACCCACCTGTTCATGCAACGCGATATGTTTTGGCGTAGGTCGGAGAGCAACGGTGTACCAGCCAATAAACTCTAGCGAAGGAAACACTTGCTTGTCTGGTAATGGCGAAAAGATGCGTATGAGAGGGTCGCGGATGCATGACACAGCAGTTAGACAAGCAGTATGACATCGTGTGCTGGCAGAAACACGTACACTGATCTCGCCGTGATACCAAGAAGTTATGGTCAACAGATTCCCCGTTGTCTTCTACAGCTAATTCGAATGTGTTTACAATCTCGACTTCGCGACCGTTCTGTGTACCAAGAAGGGCACCAAGTACTAAAACATCGGATTGTGGTGAGCTCGATTTCGGAGTCGATTGCACGGTGGAAGTACCAAAAGGATCTCGTGTGTTGGTCTGCAATTTCCTCCGAGTGAGATGTTCTGATACATTGAGAATAGGGAGAGGATGCCTGGGTATAATTGTCAAAAAAGATATCGCAGGGCAGGATTATGCTCACAAAGACAATGATAATCCAGATGTTGTTGAGGACGATAAAACCACAGAAGTGTCGTCAGTTTCCATTGCACTCATGGCCGTGGGTTTAGGAGCGAAAGCTATCTGTGGTGCACAATTAAAACTAAATGCATATGTAATAAGTTGTCTGACAACGAAAACCCGAGAAAAAAAGTCCCTCTCGCGGACTCGAACGACTCACTGAGAATTACACTCTACCAACTGAACCAAACGAGACCATGTGCCATTTTTGGACGATCATCGCCATCACGGTGGCCTCCAAAGGTCTCCTCCACATCATCGCAAAGTGTAGATGATACTACTTATGCTTCTATACACTAATGTACATATTAACCCATATATACAAGCAGAACAAGTGAAAATGTCCCTTGGCCAAATACTAGAACCCTTACATATTCTCCAACCTCGTCATTTCTATCGGGTACCCCTCTGCTAAATTCTGGGTGATTCATGATATTGAGAGCTTGCTCTTTGCTTCGCCAATAAATCCTCCAAGAACCTTGCCTTTAGAGCTGGGTAGCCCTGCCTTGACGGTGCCAGCACCATCCATGCCTTTCTTTCTCCCTGACGACACTGGCAACAATTCCGCGCGTGTAGCGCCAGCACCACCACGATGAACGGAGAATTGTTCAGCGGCATTCTTCTCGAACGCCTGAAAATGCTTCATCGCCAGATCCCTCGACGGCTGCTTCTTCAAGTTCTTCCTCAAGCTTTCGCCAAGCAATTCCTTTTGTTCCACAGCAACATGATACTTCGAGTTAGGCACTGGCGGCGACCGTTGGGTAGCATTAGGATGCACTTTACTGGCTATTAAAAGCGATGCCGATCTTTTTGAGAACGAGGGTCTTCTTCGAACCCCTGAAGTAATACGCGACCAGAACCCTTTCTTCACAGGCCCTTCAGCCCGAGGTAACGAAGAAAGTTGATCGAGAGGGTCCGATCTTGATGATCGTGGACCCAGCGGCGAGTCGGAGAATGAAGAAGGATTGGTAGGTGGCGTTGAGAAACCACCTCTCGTAACGTCGGTTGATTCATCGCCTTCGGAAGAGGAAGAAGTCGAAGGCCGATTTTCTTCTTCTCGCGGATCAGGCGCCTTATCATCATCATCGAAGTGGAAGACGCCGATGGATTCCTCTCGTTCCGGCGTGGGTGAAGGAAAATCTCCCGGGTGTTTACGTCGACCAAGGACAGTATTTGTGGGCGAGTGAATGGTCGAAGGAAAGTCCCACGAATCGACAGTTGCCACGGTCGGTGGGTGTCGCGAAGTACGACGTTCCTGACGCCGTGTTAGGGGTGGAAGGTTCTCTGATTCCAGTCAATATCCTCCCGCAGGAATGACGCGGACGAAACGTACTCAGAATTGTATTAATTAGATAGCTCCTTTTCTTTGCGGCCTTGAAGAACGGTAACTGCAGAAGTTGTTCTGCCGTCGGGCTGCACGTGGATTAATCAACAATATAAAAGACACTGGACAGCATAAACGAACCGCTTCGAGGGGTCTTTTTCAAGACAACTGTCGATCAGCTCCTTGAAAGCGCGGGAATACTTGTGTGTCCCGCCCTCACGATCCAACGTTGGGGGGGCATCATGAATGCTGAAGAACCACGCTCAGAGACCTCGCGGTTTCAGGAAAATTTCACGTACATTCTCAACAAAACGTCTTTTGATGATTCTCTTGACCTCGGTGGACGGCCTTGACAAAGCTCTAGTGCGGTGATACCGAAGCTCCAGACGTCAGCCGCGCAGTCATACTGTCGGCCCGCGATCAGCTCGGGCGCCATCCAACATGGCTTCGTGTACGATTCATTGAGCATTTGCTGGTTTTCGACGGGTGAGCACACACGTACCGTTCCCACAAAAGACTTTCGTTTTCCGATTTTCGGCCGCGTCTGGATCCCAATTGAACGTCTTGGCTGAGTTTGATCGACCGCGGCCGTGGAGGGTAGTGTGCATGCCTTGAACGGACTCACCATCTGGTTGGATGAGTCCTCGCTTAAGTCGGCAGCGACACCCAAATCGCCGAGAAGTACAGTCCCATCATCGTCAATGAGCATGTTGGCAGCTTTGATGTCCCGGTGGATGAATCCATTGATATGAAGGTAACTGATAGGAGAAGGATGAGCAATTCGGTCCAGAATACCCGGTAGATGACAAGAGGATGCTTACTTTAGACCTTCGAGCGCTTGCCGGAGGATACAGCGAACAACATCTTCCTCCATGCCTCCGGGCCAGCCATACCGCATTACGTCGGCGGCGCTTCCCTTGTTCATTAGTCGCAGGGCAATATAGAGCTTATATCCGTCAATCCAAGATCCTCGCACTCGAAGGACGTTAGGATGTTTTGAAAGAGACATGAGTGTCGTTTCACGCTGTAAGAGTTGTAATGACCGTCGAGGGAGTGTGTCGAGATCCAAAACCTTAAGCGCACATGGTATAGGTGGGCCTTGGGGGTTATGCGGATCTGTGGATCGTGGATGGTACGTAGCTGTATAAACCGTAGACGACGCGCCATAGCCTATAGGCTCTCCTATTGTGTAGTCGGATGCTTGGTCGCTATATTCATTGCTGTAAGTACTGATCAATAGAGTGTTGGAACGCTGCTGACCTGAAGAGAGTCCATTCGTCTTCGACTGCTCCAATGAATTTCTTGTTGATGAATCCCATAGCCTCAGAAGTCAGGCCACGGGAAGCAGTGCCAGGTAATCCCGAAGAGGGACCCGTCGTTGAAGCCATTTGTATGGGTGTAGGGTGACCAATTATACGCAGGGATAACGGCGGAGTGGGCTGAGAACTGGAGAAGGGGTCCCAATCGAGATGGTGGAGGCGCGTTCTTGAGAACACAAGTCACTGCAACGGAAGCTGGAGAAGCGTGGAACCCGTGTGTGCAAGAAATTGTGCAGGTGTCGGTGGAGGTTGTGGTCAGAGATAAAATAAGCTCCCGGGTAGGGGCTGTGAATGAGTAGCAAGGAGCAAGCTGCGTTACAGTCGCGGGATGATCTGTGAATTATATGAATCCTGGCAGGTTTGTTTTATCGGTTTTCACGGCACCTCACGTCATAACATCCCAAATGGCCTTTATTGGTATAAGCCTTGGCGAAAGGTCCAAAACTCTCTTGTTTCTTCCTTTTGTAGTGTTCAGCGCTATCAATCTCTATCGATTCCACTATACTAGACAGGCACCTCGAACAGGGTCGAGGAGATGATATCACTGTAACCAACTTCGGTGACACACCGGCCTCATGGAACCTCCTTATGAGCGTCGATTGAACCAAGTTTTGGGGCGTGTGGCTCGATGCAAAGTTCCGTTACTTAATGATTTACCCCACTGCTCGCTCATTGGCTCTGAGGGGGCACGTACGGTCATTTCTCGCTCTGAGATTCGCTAGCAACCTAATTCATCCACAATTTCACCCGTCTTTATTCTTATCGTGAATCAGGTTTACACGGAGAGGTGCCACCAGGCTTCTGTTTTAGACTAAACTCAGCATGGATATCATTTGTCGTTGATTCAATCCAATTTTTAAAAATAATCCAGCCCATGCCTGAAATTCGAACAAAGGTCTGAAACATTGCTTCGATTGCACAGGTCTTCGATCTTTTATCGAGCTCTTCAACGGGATCGCCAGTTACCGGTAGGGATTTGCTACAGCATCGAGCGGCTCTCAGGAACAGATGAAGCCGCTGCGAAACGTGGTCGTTATCTAGGAGTAGAGGGAGCACAGGTGTGACAACGTCGTCATTAGCTTTTAATATGCTGGAGCCTAATGAAATTGCTGAATATACAATGACCTGATAGGCGCCGTAAGTCACGTTGTTCTCAGTGCCACTTTCGAGAAGCTTGCTCCTCTAGTAAAAAAAGTTGCCGCCGGCTCAAATTTGAAGTCCGTAAGACAGGAAAGCCATCTCAGGAAAAGATCATCTCGATGTGTGCCACTGTGCCTTGCAAATGGATTGTCTGGTCACACAGGGGACTTAGGACCGTGGACAAGCAGTTGATGTTTCTGAGAGTATGGTCGGAATGCACTGTCCTCATGCCTTCCCCTTCTGACCACCGCTGTGATCAATTAAGTCTCAGGATGTAGATGAGTCTACTATGAAAACTTCCAAACAGTGATATCACTGGAATTTGACTGGCAGCATAATGAAGTACATATGATTTAGGGCATTTCTAACAATGCCCCACCGGTCACGTAGCCTAGAACCTGGCTCTGACTCTGTGATCGTTAACTTGACTGGTGCTTCAACGAAGAAAGTTGCGACTCCGGAAACGCTGGAAAGGTGCCTTTCCCTCAATTCGTCGGACCAGCGGAGAAGAAAGAATGGAGGACGTAGCGAGGAATCCCTGTCATGTATGAGTTGGCGAGGAGCAGGCGGAGGAAACAATGTATCGATATATCTTGATGTAGAGGTATAATCCCTTAACTTCTCCGGTGATGCGTGAACTCTTGGATCATAGATTTCTTCAAAAGATTCGATCATTCCTCGAGTAGAGGAAAAACTTATGTCCATATTGAAGACTGAAAAGTGAATATCGAGAACCATGATCGGGAAAGAAAGACAGAAGTCAGACTGAAAAGCCACAAGCAGTGTAAGAAGTGGCTAAACCACCATTGGCTGATTCCTAGACAGGATTAAAATGCCAGACTTGTTCTTGTACTCGGCAAATCGTCGTCATTGCAGCCGCAAAGGTACCATAAATAACATGAAAGTTGAGACGCCCTTTTGCAAGTATAATAGCAAAGGAACTTGGCGAGCTAGCCCTGAGTGTGTTTTTGACATTGCTGTCGGACAAAGAGGGTTCGCGGGAAGTGGGAGGGAACAGGACCTTCAATCCGTAGATGGAAGGAAACCAAACTCTGATTCATGGGGTCATTTTGTATGTCCTGCCTGCCGTGTTCAATACCTAGTCAATGTGGCGAAAGCGCAAGGAACACAAAGTGCGATAAAGGAGAGGGAAACTTTAGAGTGGGTCAGGGCTGCGGCCCGCAACCCAGGGCACGAAGCTGCCAGCCTAAGGGCTGGCGGGGACTTGCGGTAGCGAGATGCCGCGAAAATGTCAGGGAGTCTGGATTTGAAGAAGTCGCTGTAATGATCCTGGTGCCTGCACTTGGACAGCAGAGAAGGCAGAAAACGGATGGATTCATGACGCCCGAGGGTGACTCGTCCTGCTGTTAGGCTCTAGGAAAATGCACGAGGCCAACAACCCGTGGCTAGGAGGCTGAACGCATGGTCGAGCTGTTATGGTTGTCGAGACTGAGGATGTTGGGTCGTTGGATGAGGGGATGATGGGGTAGGGAATATTATTGGAAAAATTAGGTCGCGATAAGGAGCTGCTGATTAATAATTACCTACGGCTGTGCGCCGATTGGCAACTTCGAACTTGCTCTGGAGGACCATGCGTCACAGAGCGTGACAGAGTCACGCGGGGGCGGTTGGACGATACGGTGGCACTTGCCTTCTCCCCCCTCATCTCCTCCTCCCCCCTCCTCCGTCCGGCGCCCTTACCTCATCACTGCAGATGACTCTTAAGCAGCCCTGTGTCAAATACCAATATGTAGTCACCCCATCAGGCCCCAAGATTCTGCCTGTAGAGGAACCGTCGTGCAAGGACGAGGAGAGCCCAGCAGATTACAATGTCGGGGGTTATCTGCCCGTGAAGATTGGTGACGGATTCAAACATGGTCGATACTGTGTCGTGAGAAAGCTTGGGTGCGTCGTATTGCTCCTTCTTTGTCTGCTCCAGTCTTGACGTGTTTCCTGTGTGCAGCTGGGGTCACTTTTCGACTGTGTGGCTTGTCAAAGACACCCAGTGAGTGTTTCAAATATACATATATTACGCGAGCTCAAGATAGTATTCTCGTAGGAATCAATGTCATTCCGCACTCAAGGTGGTCAAGTCCGCTGGCCGCTACGCCGAGACCGCAAGAGACGAGATTAAGTTGTTGACCCATGTTTCCTCCTTTTCTCCCTCACACACTGGTCGCCAGCATATTGTCTCCTTTTTCGACTCTTTCTCCCATCAAGGCCCAGAGTCTTCTCATGTTTGCATCGTATTTGAACCACTCGGCGAGAACCTTCTGGCTCTGATAGAGAGGAACAAGAAGAAGGGTGTTCCCAAGGCACTCGTTAAGGTCATCACAAAGCAGGTTCTCCTCGGGCTCCAATACCTTCATGATGAATGCGACCTCGTGCATACGGACATCAAGCCAGAAAATATCCGTGAGTGTTTTTCCTCTGCTTGCGTACTCCTTTCGATCCTGGCGCTCGTTGTTCTGGCATGCCGCTGGCACCTCAATGCTATATTTGACCATGCCTTATCTCTGACCCCTTCTTCTCTTCTCCCAATTTAGTAATATCGATCTCGGACATTGAGGCACATATCCAGAATGAACTAGCACAATCCTCTTCCCCGACGTCTCGCCGGGTGGGAGTTCCTTTACCCACCAAGTCTCGCTCTGGCGTATCAATACCCTATAATCCATCTCGTGCTCGCAGGCAGGTCCAAATCTTCAACTCACAACCTCTCTCGAGTCCAGGGCGAACGTGGGTTCGGAGTGCGGACCAAGTGACCAGCGTGGCAGGCCGTCCTAATGAAAGTGGGAGTGGTGCAAACAGCGTTCCTGGAAGCTATTTCGCCCAAATGCACATATCAAGGTTGACAGGCTCGACGTCAGTTTCCCACTTCCACAGTCCTACTGGGTTTACAAGTGGCCTAAGCTCTAGCGTTCCCAAGGTCTCCAGTGGTCTTTCCTCATATAGCACTTGTGCTGAAGATGTTCGCAAGGCTGAGAAGAAAGCCTTTGTTGTTCATGATCCACCTCCTACTGTCCCAGCCCCACCTCCTACGCGATCAAATGCGATCTCACCCTCTACCTCATCATCATCATCGTCGTCGTCATCTATATCTTCCACCATGGCTTCGACTACCATCGGCTCTAGTAGTTTGACGAGTACACCCCCGACATCTTTGTCCAACTCGATTGGTAATGTCGTTGCCGGTTTCATTGGGCTGGCCAAGGTCGCAACCGAGGTTAACTCGCGATTGGTTGGTACCAATCATTACGAACAAGATACTGGTTCGACGGCTGAGCGAGCTGGCGTACCTGTCCGAAGCGCCAAGGGTAAGGAGCGAGAGACTCTAGAAGGCGACTCGCAGAACGCGATGTCCTCGTCATGGAAGGTCAACTTTGGCCTGTCATCTTCCTGGAAGGAGAAGGTATCTTCGTTGGCCTCCCTGCGCTCAACAGCATCGGCGGATAGCAAGCCTCATCTGACAACTGGGCTTCATCATTTACGCTCATCCTCCGGCTTATCATCATCAAGCTTCTGGAAGGACCCGGGCACCGCCCCTCCTGCACCTGCAGTTGTAGTATCAGCTGTTGCTAGGGCTGATGGGCGAGAAGATACTGGCGAATTCTTCCCTCTACCTAATGCCATGCTTTCGTCTGTGCAGTGCGCAGAGTCAGCTGCCTCAGGGAGTTCATCAGTTACTGCAACTCCTGCACGACCATCGCCTACGGGAACGCCATTACCCGTGGATACCAAAAAGGCGAAATCCGATCACCCCTCATTGCTCACCCAAACCGCACCACCAAGACCATTGTCTGGAGGCAAGCGTGCATTACCCCGCCCTTCTCCCTCTAAGCAGATATCCCAACTTTCGGCTCAAATGTATACTCGCCATCCTCCATCATCGGGTAAATGCGAGTTCTCCGGACATCAGTCCAAGCGAACAACAAAGTCTCGCACTATTGCCCGTTTAATACAGTCTCAGCATTCCCCTAATTCCAAGAATACCTCCTCTAGCGATACCACCGAACCAACCCTGTCTGTGCCACCCCCAACCCCTGTTGCTTCACCGACATCCTCACACATATCTTCTCTTTATATTAATGTCCCTGAACATACCTCCTCTGGTGAACTCCCACCAGAGTATATTGTTCCTCCTATAGCTGTCAAGATTGCAGACCTTGGCAATGCAACACCGTCAACGAAGCATTACACAGAAGACATTCAGACTCGTCAATATCGTGCCCCAGAAGCAATTCTAGGACGACGTGATTGGGATGCGAGAGCGGATATTTGGAGTGTAGCATGTGTGGTACGAACTTCTTTCGATTCAGTCTTGGACGTTGCTCACAGATCACTATACAGGCCTTTGAACTGCTTACTGCTGAGTATCTCTTTGACCCACAAAGTCAAGGCGAGCTTTTTTCGAAGGATGATGATCATATGGCACAAATTATTGAGTTGATGGGTGATTTCCCTCTCTCAGTGAAGATGGGTGGCAGGTACAGCAGAGAGTTGTTTGATCACACTGGTACGATAACTGCATCTCTCTCTTGATAAACTTGTTTGACGTGTTTCTAACAGGCGCACTACGGTATATTCGCACGCTCAAGCCATGGCCACTCAAGCGAGTCATGACAGAGAAGTACTCATACTCAGAGTCTGACTCTATCGACCTTTGTTCGTTTTTGGAGCCCATGTTGGCCGTCGATATGTGGGATCGGAAACGTGCACGCGACATGATTGACCATCCTTGGCTGATACCCACCGAGGCAGACGGTATCGTGACAGGCTGGTAATGAATCGGCTTACGAATTTTCGAAGGCCAAGATCCGCAGGCTCGTATGTTGATCTTTACCCCACCACTTTAGGGTTGGCTTCATTGCTGTGCTCTCTTATCTCTGTGGCGCCCGAGTGTCCATATTGTCCTTGGTCTTCTTTCCGGAATGGCATTCCTTTGCCCGTTTGCCAAGCCTCTGCTCACCTTTACCCCTATCCCCTTTTGGTTCTACGGTCTTGTTTTGCGATAGACTCTGCCTGTGTTTAGCTGGTCTCTATCATAGTGGGTTCTCTACATTCTCACTGATATTTTCCCGTCTTTCCTCTGTCACGCTCTACTTTATTATTACTATGTGCCATTATAAGGCCTTGGGTTTATTCCTTTTTCTATATCTGACTTTCTTCTTGTCGTGCTATTTGGGATATCTCTTTTCATGTTTATATTCACGTCTACCTTACTCTAGTTTTCTCCACCCTCTTGCAATTCCCGTGACTTCACTTTCTTGCCAACCATGCACGTAGTAGTATAACACCCTGTAGATATGTCTCTTTATTGTAATCCTTGTCTGTCTCCATGTTTCTTCCCTTGTCTCACCATCTCATCTAACCCCGTCTCTCCTCCACATTCCCGCTGTTCTTAGCTTCAGGCCTCCAGCCGTACATATCCGTATTAGTAACGTTGGAGCAGAGTTTAAGTCTATTTCTAGCCTCCTTATCTTTCTGGGGCGATCGTCGTCGACATCCACTTTTGGGTTTTTTGAGATGTGTCTATCTTACTTTCTGGCATTCTGCCATTTCTACTTGGCCCCAATCAACCCCTCTTTAGCCTTCCCTTGTATGGTTCAATATTTCTTGTTTTGTTTTCTTTCCTCAATCTCGTGTGCATCACACTCAGTCTCCAAGCAATAGTTTACTGTGCCCTAGATCAAGTCTGCCTGTTTCCCAATATAACATACACCGATCACCTGTTCTATCATCAAGAAATTTCTCCCTGTGTTCAACAGCTCGCATGTTTTGTTGTTGCGTTGTTCTGTTGAAGCGGCGTTTAAGTAGTATGCAATAATCATTCATCATCCATCCGTACCCTAACCGCGACCCTCTGGCCGGAATGCTCCTAGCTTTCCGCCTATCAGAGCAGTGGCTTCGTTAGTTGAAATATGTTATGACTTTATATATCCTAGAGCAAGTTTCTCGCCGGCGGGCACTGGGGCTGGTGTCTAAAATTATCTCTCACCTCAACCTCCACCTCCACCTGCCACCAGCCACATTCTGAACATACAACACGAATTCATGGCAACAATGCCATTGGCTTGTTCTATATTGATCTTGCGGCTCAAAAATAGAAGAGGATAGATCCCTTTTAAGATACGGAAAGAAAAAACATACATGGTTATATATTTTAAGGAACAAGGGGAAAGGAAAGGGTATTACAAAAGATTCCGTTGAAATCGTCTGAACGTGAGTAATTGTCGGTACGATGTCCGTTGTCATCCCAGAGGCCGAAGGAAGAAGAATATGCCGACAAACAGAAGAAATCAGTGTCAGCGCTGTAATTAACAAATGGTCCACCCGGCCAAGAGCATAAAAGGTCACAGAGGGAATATGTACAAAGAGGTATGTGCCATGAACGTCCCTGCTGCGTAACTAAGAGCCAGTGTAGACGAGAGCTCAGAAATCTATGTAACCGACGATAAAATATATACATGAGTAAATCGAATCGTCCCCTGGAATATATTGTATGAACATTGTCGCGGTTGGGAATTATAGGATATACTAGGCCCAGTCGAGTATGATAGCGGTACTGGTACAGAGACGTTGATGAGCTTCTCTTTTGCCGTAATCCTATGCCAAGCCAACGGGGAGACCACTAATAACACTGCTCACCAGTGTTTTTTCGTGTTTTGTACCAAGTCCAAAAGAATGTACCAAAGAAAGAACGAGGGGTAAAAGAATGACAAGAAAAGTCTCGGGAGTGGTGAAAGTAGTGGAGCGTCATCAAATGAAGATTTAGAAGATGGTGAACAAGCCGGCGAAGACAGCAACGAGGGATGTCGCGGCGACGATAGCGCCACCCGCGCCGAAGCGGAGCGTCTCAATTGCGCCAGAGCCTTTATTACCAGATCCTCCAGATGCTGAGCTAGAATTTGAACCTGCACCAGTTCCACCCGTGTTAGTAGTAGGAGAAGCACCAGGGACGGCATTCGCACCAGTGCCAGAAGGAGGGGGGTTAGTCTTATTGTCATTAGTCTCAATGTAGGCGTCGGCCAGGGGTCGTTTGAGACAAGTGGAAACAGGCTCGATGGTCAAACCACGAGCCAAGGCATCGGGCAAGATATAACCGGTGGCGACCTCGACAGTCTGCTGGAACAAGTCATGCTCCAGGACAATGAAACCAGTGTCCCTGGAAGAGACGTTGTTCATGATACCTTGCCAGTTCTGCAAGACTTGACCGACAGTAGTCGTTCCGCTGTGAATGTTAAAATCTGGAATTGGAAATGCATCAGCTGTGTTACACTCAGGTACACATGTATTTGTCCTCACCGTCGGTATCAAATGTCGCCATGGGACTGATACGTGTCCACATCACGGGAGTCAAACCCATAGCCGTAGAAATTGCACGCACGCGATCACTACAGGAAGCAGATGGTCAACAGTCAAAAACAATCCGAAAGGGGAAATATCTCTTACTCAATATCACCAAACGGCGGCCTCATCATGTTGGGGGTGACACCAAGAACATCCTTAATAATCTTTTTTGTCCATCCCAACTCAGCGATAATTTGTTCGTTAGTCAAGGTCGTGAGAGAGGGGTGACTCCATGTATGAACGGCAATCTGGTGTCCGGCGATGTACTCCGACTGAAGGATGGCAGGGAAGGAAATGCAACGGGAGCCGACGACGAAGAATGTGGACTTGAGCTGCTTCTCATCAAGGTAGTCGAGTAATTCTGTAGTGTAGAATGCTGGGCCATCATCGTAGGTCAAACCCCAGTGCTTGGGGTCAGGGCACTCGACAATATCGGTATCGCGGGTGCATCCGCCACATGTCCACCAGCAGCGGCCGTCTTGCATAGGACCTGGATTGCTAGGGCAGCCACCTGAAAAAAGCCATCAAAAATCAATCATTTTGATGCGACGGAATTTTTATGAGTGACTCACCAGCGACCGTCGGGGCAAAGTCGGGAATTTTTATACCAGAGTTCTGGACATCCTGGATCCATTGCTGGACTTCTGGGGAGTCGGTGGGGGGCAACTTATCGAGAGCAGGATAGTTCGCTGGGCTCAATGCTGCGACTGGAAATGTTACATAATCAACGTGAATCAAAAATGGAAAACGGAAGACAGATCAAGCCACGAACTGTTAGGGAGGCCAGGAGCACTTGGGATGGAAGTTGGCACAGCACCTGCAGTAGGGGTGCTCGCAAGAGGCTGGGTGGCGGCACTGGGAGCATTGGCGTTGATACTGGCGAGAGGCACGGCGGTGGGGTTCGTGGCTAAAAGAGAGACAGAAACGGAAACAGTGTTAGGGGGAGCGGCTGTGGGAACAGCAGTCGTAGTCGCGCCAGTCACAGGGGGTGCTCCTGGGGTCGTGGATGTACCGGCAGAATGAGCAGCAGAGGCACCTGCGGCAGTTGTGCTTCCAGAGCCGCTTGGGGACGCGGGCGGTGCCTGGCGAGCATGCTGCAGGCGCTTAGCATGATTGGCATGACTGGCCTGGTCGGCATAAGCAGCGACGAAGGGAACGGCGACGACAGCGACAAGCGCAAGTCTCATGGTAGTAGATGGTGGAAGAAGAGAAAGAAGCACGGCTACAAAGTCGTCCAAATATCGACTCCTGTTGTTCTATGTCCTATTTTTAGCAGCGGCGCGTGAGACCGCTCCACCCCTACGCTCTAGCGACGAACAATCTACACACGACGTTTCTTTGGCCGCGGCTTCTCCAAATCAATCTCCTCTGCATCATCGTCGTCGTCCTCTTCATCCTCGTCCTCGCTGTCCAGCTCCTCCCCACCCATGTTGCCGAGAAAATATTCGATTGCTTCCGGGAACACATCGTTGGCTATCGTTACGCCAATCTGATGAACAACAACAAACGGACACATGGTCCAGTGTGAATCAGTATTCTGAGTTTTATCACCATAACAAAAAGACGCTACAGCGCCAACGGAGCCGACTTACATCCATAGGGTCTTTTTCGACCTCGAAAAAGTTGAAGAAACTGCCGGGTTCGGCAACATCGTCTCCATCCTCGGGATCCATCTCCCGTGGATACAACTTTGTCAGGTTCTTGTCATCACTTTTCCAATCAATTTTCATGCTCTATAAGAGGTAAACAGACGATCCCCAGTGTCAGCCAATCGCCCATACATTCCTGACACGCACCACCTGCACCACGTACCGAAATAACACGGATACGCGATTCAGGGGTTCAGGAAAATAGGTTTAACACTCACAGTTGGTTTGATGTCTCGCTCCCACGAAAAATCAACCATCGAGTCCGTGATCCCATTCTCATCGGGCTTGTCGTCCGCCGCAGTATGTGGAGGAATATACTTGTACTCCTTCGTGAGCACGCTGTTTGAGAAATAAGGGTTCTCCTTGAAATACTATAAAAAGATACGCGCGTCAAACGTGATGCACCCGAACAAGAGATAAGTCCACCCACGAATTCGAGCTTGAAGGCCCGCTGCTCGGCTGGGTCTTTTTCGACCCAAAGGTCTTCAAGATAGGCCATGGCTGACTGATCAGCACTGTGCGTCAAGTGGAACGCCATCAGGTTGTTGCGCATCAACGATACAGGCCAGAATTTTGGGATGCCTTTGAGGACATCACGGCGTTTCTGGAACACAGGAATGAGTTTCTTCTGGCTCTCGCGTTCTAATCACCATTTATCATCAGATATCGCGTCATGTTCATCCAGGGGAAAGGAAATCACGAACCGATGGCAAGTTCAATGCGAGCGGTTTCGCGCTGGATGATTTCCAGTTTTTTGGCCTCCTCGTCTCCAATCTCCACGCCTTCAAAGATTTTCTTCTCCTCCTCAGCACCAGGAGATGCACGTTTTGTCCCACCAGCCATTGTCGTACAGTAAGAGGTTCCAGAGGGTATCACCAAGAAAAAGGTCTCGCGCGGCTTCGTTTCAACTGGGCAAGTGTGGAAAAGAAAATTTGTGATTATGTACTATGACCAACTACAACAAGCAAATTTCCTCCCACAGCTCTGGGCCAGCGTCAAACTCCTCCCTGGTTCCATACCCAAGTTACCCTTACACAAAATAGCTGTATTTGCATAAATGGGTATCTTCTAAGTGCCACATAATTACCAACAGACAAACAAGCGAATAAAGAAAAATATCAAGCCAACGAGCGGCCCATTAAATACGAATTCTAAGTAGTATCAGTCTACACGCATCTTCATCGTCCCAAGTTCGACCTCTTCGACAGCTCCCCGACCACGTCCATTCATGGTCCATTTTTGCTTTTTCATGGGCTCTCCTTTCACACCAGATCCACCGATACCCATTCCGTGACGCGCGGAGCGGAACCCAGGACCATTGTAATAAATTGTTTCCGTGAGTGGAATGAGCTTCGGCCATGAAACATAGTCAATTCCATGAATAAAGATGAAGACCATCGACACAGCAAGAAGCAAAAACCAAAGAAGGAAATAGTAAAAGAGTGAATAATCTGTCATATATCATATCAGAGAACCGTGATAAAAACAAAGAAGTGAATCCAAACCTGATGTACGAGGTAATGTCAAGCCAGCGGTGATCATAAACAACGAAAACGACGCAATAAGAGGCATCTGTGGAAAAACAAAACACCAACAATCAGAATCAATTCAAAAGAATGTCGTTGCTCCCAGACATACCGAGCGAGTGATCAGGGGACGAGCATCATTAATCAGGAACAAGGAGGCCGATGGTGTTCTCCTAGCTACCCATGCGCCTGTAACCAAGTCGAATCCATCCTAAACGCCGTAGTTAATGTGATCCAGTCAGAAATCTCCAATGATATGATCCTGTCACTAGCTGACTTACTTGGCGAGCGCCGTCAAAGAAGTTGTTCTTGAAATATCGCGTCACAGATTTAACACCATCTTCAAACACTCCTTTCTTGGTCCTCTTGTTGGTCCGTGTAAAATCAGATTTGAGAGCCCCTGAGCCTCCATAGGTTATCGCGATCGCGTCAGCGTGCTCAGCCCACACTAGTCAAAGATGATAGATCAGAAGCCGATATGACGGAGAGGGGTGATTGCTCCTTACTCTCTCTAAAGTCCTTGCTGAAGGACTCGTAATCATCGATACTAGCCGTATTCGACAGAATACCCAGCTCTCTAAGTTGCTGATTTAAAGTCCACTTGGAGATCGTAGCCTGTATGACATTGGTCCGGTCTAGATTATCCATACAGTTTGTCCTCACTGTGCCCGTTTGCACCTTAATGGGCTTGTCTTCATTGGTACCGAGGTGGAAATACCTAAAACGTCATCCTGTCAACACCATTCATTCCAACGTGACATATACAAAATCTATACCCTTGCCGCTCCAAATCATCCTTGATTTTATCAACCAGGACAGAAATTCGGTCCCACCGCATTTTGCGGCACTCGGTGTGGAAATCGAAATATTCATAATGTACATTTGGCATGTTCAACTAAAAGTACAAAAATAGAATAAGTTTAAACTCGAGGCACATGAAAAATAAACAAGGCTCACTTCAGCAACAAACCGCTCATACGCCTCTTTGACTGGCGTCTCATACCCCTTCTGGTTAACGAGATTCACAAGGGCCTGTTCACCATATGTGTCTATTTGCTCTTGTAGATGACGCCTCATGGTGTCGGCCTCAATATCACAAGAAACAACCAATTCAATGTCAGCACCACATCCAAGCATCCCATACCCAGTAAACAAACTCACCGTCTCCTGCATATCCATAATCTGCAAATCAGGCTTATACCTCAAAGTGTTGATCTCTGCCCAGTACACGGGTACACTTCCACGGATCTGTACAAAGCTCAACTTGGCTACAACGTTCATGTCTGCAGCTCGTGGCAAGCTTGGCGTGGGGCCCTCAACGAGAACAATTTGTTCACTTTCGTTGAAATTGGCTACGCGTCCGTCTTTGTCAATGCCGCGGCGGAAGTAGCGTGTTCCTGCACGGAAACGGCTTCGTCGGCTAATGAGGCAGAGGTGCATGTGTCTGCCGTGTAATAGTGTTGGTCGGAGGTCGAATGCTGTTGAAGGGATGCCATTAGATTTGGGTAAATACCATTGAGTTCAAACACTCACTTCCGTACATGATTGGAAGGATGTACGGACTGAACTAGAGAAGGTAGCTTCAATAAATGAGTTCGATACGTGTCGACGAAACACTTACATCCAGTTCTGAGCTCGTCAAATCAATGAGCCTGGACTGGAGGTATCTATTCCAGAAGAAGCGGTCGTCCACCTATTCAACAAAGCCCGTTTAGCCCACTAGTTGCTCCAGAAATAACATTCAACGCTCACCGTTTCCCAGAAAGCCTTCAACTCATCCTTCTCCCTCGTTTCCCATTGCAGCTGTAACCTCCTCGTCACATCCCATTCATACGAGAACAAGAAGTTTCCGTTATGTAAATGCGACCTGACGAGTCCCAACAAATGTGTTTCCACGGGGTGTGGTGGGTTATGCGACGAAATGTTCGGGTTCACAGGTAATATATCAAAACCTGTTGCGCGGTATATCTCATGGTCCATTAGACGACCTGAAAGCTCGCGACCAGTAATGACAATGATATATTCAGCTATATTAAAAAAGAGTAAGACCATATTCCAAACAGCGAGACAAAGGCGTGCGTACAGAGCGACAATGATATTATTCCAATAATGCCATAGAGCGGTTTGCCTGACCGGTGAGCGGTAGAGGGTATCGATATTTTTGGTTCTACACGAATGGTGCGTTCAATATGCGCCGGCAGGACAAAAGAGGGAAAGACCACTTGCTGTTAAGTACAATTTCACCAGAGGAGCGATGAACTGTTAGAGCCTGTGCATCTGAGCCGTCAGGAACGAATATATACGTGTCATTGCCTTCAGTGAATCTAACGAGCAAACAAGTCAGCGCATAAGCCGAGCGAGGTAAGAGAGACAAGGACGAACAAACTGAGGCGCTGGTGGAGGAACCTCATGGATGAAGACAAGGAGGGGGTGAATAGGCAATCAAACTGCTTGCTGATGGCAAGGATTTCACATTTGCGCTTGTGACTGATCCCATACACCCACCATGAAACTCACCCCCGAGCTCCTCGCGCAGGCCGTCTCGGGTCTGAACCCTGTCAAGGAACGCCAATTAGACCTCAGAGGTACGCTGGCAATAGCAAGTAGATTTCACGATGCTGATTCGCGTTCAGGATATAAAATCCCAGCAATCGAGAACTTGGGTGTAACAAAGGCACGCGCTCTCATCTTGGAGGGATAAATGTTTCAACTAACACTGAAGCATAGGACCAACATGACGCGATAGACTTTACAGACAACAGTATTATTACACTGGGCAACCTACCCCTTCTCAAACGCCTGCGCACACTCCTCCTCGCCAACAATCGAATATCCGCCATCTCTCCCTCACTCCATCTCTCCGCCCCCAATCTTACGACTCTCGTACTCTCTGGAAATGCTCTGTCCGAGCTTGGTGATCTTGAACCGCTGAAAGACCTCAAACATCTCCAATATCTCTCGTTACAGGGGAACCCTGTTACCGAGAAAAAGTATTACCGTGAATGGCTTGCTTGGCGTATTCCAAGCCTAAGAGTGCTCGATTTCCAACGAATTCGTGAAAAAGTAAGTGGTTTGTGTCACCTTATATCGCGAAAAGAACTTATCAAGCCATAAATTACCTTCAGGAACGCAAAGCTGGCAAAGCACTTTTCCTCACAGCGGAAGGTGTCCCAAACGCTCTAGCAACAACACTGTCCACCACCGTCTCGTCCAGCGCCGGAAAACCTGTCCTTACGATAGACGAACCCAAAGCTGCACCTGTATCAGCCAAAGCTGGTCGCCTCATGTCCAAAGAGGATCAAGAACGCGTCAAAGCAGCCATCGCGAAAGCTACGTCGATGGAGGAGATCAGACGTTTGGAGAGGAGTTTGCGGGATGGTTTTTTGCCAGAAATGGAATCGATAGGAGCGTGATTCAAAATTCAATCGATTGTGTCGCGTGTTTTTATGTGCTACAATCTCAGGGCGTTCCTTGTTCGTACACTGTATTTCTCTCTTTCTATCCTAATCGCCGCCGTTGAGGTATTGTACTTTCATGGACAGGTTTCCGTGTTCCGTTACAAAATCCGTACCTTGATCCGAAAGAGCTGCTACGATGTTCCGATACAGTCCAAGTTACGTTCAGTATCCCTTGACACCCGCACTACCGATCCATAAGCCATGGAAACCTAATACGATGACAGCTCCCAAGTTGGCCAGCGAACTGATTCCATGGAGAGCTCCAAATCGTTGGTTGAGAGCCTTCATTTCTGCCGAAGCCTGTCACGGAGAATGAGCACTCCCATAAGCCTCCTAAACCGATTTGAAACACACCGCAGGATCGTTGTACTGCTTGTTCTCCTCCTTCTCGAGTTTGTGACGTTCGAACATCGCCCTGCAAATATTCGTCAGTTGAGCTCAATCGTCCTATGTCCAGAACACGCACCTGCTTGTCATGGGCCCAATGATGAAGTAGTTTGTACCCTGGAGAGCTAACACAGTTCCAAGGGCATATACCTGGGCAACGTCAGCCACCCAAGGTTTACCAAAGTGCGGGATGACATCAGGGTGCGAGTAGATCCATTTGACCAAGAGGCCACTGGTCAAAACCATGGACTGGACAAAATAGACTGGAAAGATCTTATGTTGTAAAGCTCCGAATTGCTGACGTGCTACCCGAAAATCGTCACTTTAGACGATAGGAATTTGTCAGAATATGCGCGCCCTTACGGAGGGTTTTGAAAGCAATGATCCCTTGAGCCTTGTCAGTTCAGCTCCCCCACACCGAAGCATACCACCTTACCTGCAAAGAAAGTGACCCAGACAGCTGTGTAGAACGATGATTAGTATGATTCGTATGTCTGAGGCTCCCGCAATACCCACCCATTCCAAAAGCCCATGCATATCCAAGTAGATACAAGCCATTCAGATTGACCAAGTTAAAAAGAGATCTCAAAGTCAGCGGTTCAACGCGAGACATGTCAATAATGTTGGTGGGTGGGAGAAAGAGCCAAGGACAAGAACAAGCGCTAGACAAAGGGGCTTATAAGCACTTCTATGCGACCGGCTACTTGCACTGTACGTGTGTGAACGGACAGGATATGACGTGAATTTCGAACTCTTCTGAGGATCTAAACCCGACCGCGGCTTACGGTCACCTGAGATAATACGTATGACGTCCGCAGAAATGAAAATAAGATGGGTTTATTCTATTCGCGGAACGCAGAATAATTACTCGTCTATGACTGTATAAAGGTAGTTCATCCAATAACGAGCTTTGAGTCACCCTCAGAAAACTCGTAGACCGGCACCTCAAGGTTAAGCTGAAAAGGGAGGAGTGAGTTTGATGCGATGATAGAGCACTACACGCGACGCTTACAGGAGCAGGACCCTTGCGAGCGCGACCGGCTGGATCAGGAGTCAGTCGATGTTGTCAGGGATATAGCAGGGAGAGCCCTCACAAATATCATAGTGTGAACCATGGCAAGGGCAGAACCTGTAGTACAACCAAACACTGAGTCTGAATTTTTGTTGTAGAAAATCCTACAACGTACCATCCACCAAAGTCACCAGCCTCACCGATGGGTACACAGCCCAGGTGCGTGCAAACACCGAGCATAACGAGCCATTCGGGCTTCTTGACACGGTCCTCATCGGACTGGGGATCTCTGAACGATTTCCAGTTCACATTGCGTGCCTCGTCGATTTCGGCCTGAGTCCTGTGCCTGACAAACACAGGCTTTCCTCTCCACTTGATAATGACGTTCTTGCCCTTTGGAATTGTTGTCAAATCGACCTCGACCTTAGCCAGAGCCAGAACGTCGGCGGAAGCGGCCATGGTTTGCAAGAACTCGGAAATGGAAGATTTCGCGACGGACGCGGAGAGGACACCAAGAGAGCCAACCATGAAGTAGGACAAAGCGCGGTTGCTTTCAGGGTTGGTACGGTACTTTGAAAAGTCTGGGACCTCGGGCGCGTCTTTCCTTGCAACAGAAGTGTGGAGGAGGCGTTGTTGGAAAGGAAGGGAGTTGGCTGAAAAGGCAGAAAACGACTTTTAGACAAAGGTAGAGTTTGAGTGACCAGAAAATGAACACACTTGTGGTGACAGTCTTGCTGACAAGACCAGCGGCCGAAGAAAAGGATGCACCGCCAGCCCACTTGGGCTGGACGTCAGAACGAGAGGTGGGCTCAGAGTGATCATGGCCGTGGTCGTGTTCCGACGCTTGTGCTCGCGCTGCGAGGTTGAGGCGGGAAGCAGTGGGGGCACCATTGGCGAGGGTGCGGACGGTGGGAGCGAGCGTGGTGACTCTTTTCGAGGCCTGGAAGGTAGCCATAGGGAGTGCTGAAAGTTTCTAGGTGCCGACGCTGGCACTGAGCAGAGTTTGTTTGCGCTAGACGCTGACCGGAGTTTTCCTTGCCAAATAATCACTTCCGTTCCGTTCCGGCCTCCGATCACATCTCACAAATTATTCATCTATACCTTCTACTTCAACAAACTGCCAATACAGGTTACCATTTGTCTTTATATGAGCCCGTTTGTAGCTCGTGGCGGGGATTTATTTCTGAGCGAAAGTCCTACCTCGATGGCCATTTCATAGATTCTCTCATCTCGATAAATTAAAAACACTCAACCACGTCTTATTCTACGAACAGCGGGTACCCTACTCAAAATTGTCGGACACGGCATCAAATCTAATGAGGAGCAAGCTGCAGGTGCTGGCGTAAGCATGTATTGACTTTGTTCGCGTCAAACTGAGGGCGAACAGGGAGGCCAGAATTGACCACCAGCAAGCGAACATTAGTCGTGAAATCTGTAATGATACCATCAGCTTTCCAGTCCAAGAGCTGTTGCGCGATGTTCAGGTTATCAACCTGTGAACACCGTTATTACAGGAATTTCAAAATTCAGATTGATTAACTCGCGGTCCAAGGAATGACTCTAAGCCCAATTTTATGTGCTTGGTCTACCATTGCCTTGGTGGTCACAGGAATGTACCCTGGCAGCGTAGGGTCGGATACGGGAGAACTGTTGTTTACTGCAGCAGGCGAGAGAATCGTCGCGCCAATTGAACCAGCGGCATGAGCGATTCTTTCGCCGATGGTAGCACCAGGGAAGCTATTGACATCAAGGCCGGCCTGCCATACAGAGACAGTACCATTGGGACCGATGGCCGTGGTTCTGGTAGAATCCTCAATTTCTGTGATGGGATTCAGAGATGAGAACGCACGAGTCAATGAGCGCTGCGCGAGGGAATCGTGGCTCAAGCTTCTTCATCCCAATGAGAGTACGCCAGTCAAAGCTTTCGTACTAAAGCCAATCTTAATCATAGAAATCACTAGCTGTATAGTATCGAGACCTACTGTGATTTGACCTAGGGCATAACCGCTCTACTTGACGAAGATAGCGTGTTGAGCAGTGACGAAATCTTCAGGAGGTCGCGTGGTACCATTGAATTGGGGGTTGACTTTGGATTCAATATTAAAGAACGCTTGGCGGCTTGGATCAGCACAGCGAACGAAGCTGAAGACTTCCTCCAGTGTAGAGATTTTGGTTCCCGGCACGATGAGTTGCATCGCTACGGATGAGAGTTAAAGCAATATCTCTAGCTTTTTGCCAAGGAAATCCTTACGGAAATCGGTCAGGCGCAGGGAACCACAGTCCAGCGTTTTGACCTGAGCCAGCGTAAGGTTGGCAATAAACTTATTCACGTAAGGAAAATTCGGGTCGTTGGGAAACTACGGGCAGTCGTTAGAGTCGAAACCAGCAGAATCACAATCAAATTTCACTAACAGCGGGTTTGGTATCTTTGCATTTCGTAGGAAGAATCTGTTCATCGTGCCATACGACGACCACACCATCCTACAATCAGAAAACAAGGTATAAGTAACCTAGCATTTAGAACACGGGACCGCTCATATTGACCTTGGTCAAGCCATTGTCCATTTCAAGTGTACTGACGCCATTGATAAGTCCCCTATCAAAGGGCAATATGTGAGAAATCCGATATAATGCGGAATGATTTTCGCAACCTGGCAAAGGCAGGCAGCGTGTTCTCGATCTCATCACCACGTCCACCCCGATGACCCTGTCAAACAACATCAGACGAGCGCTGCCCAACAAGAATATACAGTATGACGCACTCACTTGGACATCATAGAACTTGGTCGGGGTGAACTTTGGTGGCGCACCAAGTATGATGCTTGTTTGAGCAAGTGTAAACAGCCAATGAGACAACAAGGGCATGGCAAATCGTGAAGCAAGGATGAAAGAAGCTGAAAGCTTGACGTAGCACACGACCTACCCTCGCGCGCTTAAGTACATGCGCGGTGTCTAGTCGAAGGGAATGGCAAAATGAAAGCACCAACACGAGAACCAACGCGTTGCTGGCCAAAATTGTCTTGGGTGTGAAGACGACGACGAACGTTCAAACGTCTGACCACCAAGCCTCGTTTTGATTGGCAAATGCAGGGGCGCAAAATCACGGAGAAGTTTCCTTCAATTGTTCACGAGATGCGTTTCCGGGAATTCAGTGGGATTACGAGTCCAAAGGCATATTGAGGAGAAGAGGTTCGCGTGTAACTGATCATCAACGTGATGGGCAGGTACAAATATAACGAACGTGCAATTTTTATGCAGCCCCCAGCCTCATTTTCGATTCAATGAATCCGAAAGTTGCCTGAGTTATCGCTTTTCAAAGTACCACTTGAGCGCATGTGCTTGAGAGTTACTGTCAGTTGAGTGAGTTCCAGGGCGATTGTCGGAAACTTGAGCCATTTGCATGTAATGATGAACCTCAAGAAAGTATATTACTTCATTTGAAATTCCGTATGAGAACACGATTTCGGAAGACAAACTCGCTGGTATATCACGAGAGTTGGGATGCAAAGAAGCTGAACTGACGTGCGCTGAAGGAAGATCGTTGCTGGCCAAATCTGCACATACAAGCCTCGAGCTGAGGTGGGATTGGCCTCAGGCTTTTTTGGCTGTATCGGAAGAACCTTCTGTATTCTTGCCATTCACATTCTGAAGTCCTAGGTTGCTCCAGGCGTCTCGTTCCATAAGGCCCCTTGAGAGAGTAAGAGACTTGTCGCTGAGGAGGCTATTTGCACTCACTTCTGCATACGACAATCAAGATAGTCTCTGCTCAAAGCACGACATGGTGTCGAATTACTCGAGTTCTCCTTCAGACATTTCATGTAGAGCGTCATCTTGTCTCTACACTCCCCTGGTAGACCTTGAACTCCAAAGTAATGACCAGACAATGAATTGGCGAACCATAATGATCCAAAGGGAAAGAACCGCGATCAGGAGGAGTGGGCGTAAACCCAATGTTAATGGAAGGCGGTCGGCCGAAAGACATGAGGAGGAGTTTCCGTTCCAGCGCTCTAATTGACGTTCCTGGCTGGGGTGATCCGTGAGAAAACGTCTCGTCCGGCGTTATGAAGGCATAAAACGTATTGATAAACCCTTGATTACAGAGCCCAAGAGTCCTTACTCTACATGTTTCGGTACAGTCCATATGTGTTACAAAGCGGCGCGACAGGAAGACGATTAAAGCAAATTCATGAATCGTGAAAGCTAAAAGGTTCATTTTCGACTCTTTAGCTGGTTTCTTACCCTTCCCCTTCTTGTCGACCTCTGCATAATCCTCGTCGCTATCATCATCAGACGAGATTTCCTGCGGCTCTTTAGTAGACCCAGATGCTGAACCCGAGGCCCCACTCGTACTGGCCTTCCCTGCGCCTACCACGGTCAAATCAATCCCAGCGTCTTTCACCGCTTGACTCAATGCCATTCGCTGCTGGGTACTCGCAGCTGCAGCATACCGGGTTCCTTTGAGCACCACTATCTCCTTCAGCCAGCTGTTCTCTCTTCGCAAGTCGGTGACTTCCTTCTCCAACTCTTCCGCTCGCCCGCTTAGATCTGACACAGTCCGTTCTAAGTTGGTTGTTCTCTGCTTCTTTTTGATTCGAAACCGCGCTGGAACACACTTGTTGTCATTTCACATTTGGAGCTATTGCTCTGAAACCCACCTGATGCAGCTGTGTTACGCCGACGCTTCTCTTCCGCAATTACAGTCCCTTCAGCTTCCGTAGGGTCGTCGCCTTCCACAGAGGAATTCCCCGCCACGGAAGTGGTAGGCGAGGTTGCCGAAACAGACATCGCTCGCTGTCGGGAAGGCTGGGAAGACGATGTCGATGATGCTCTTCGATCCCTTCTTCCTGTGTTATTGGGCTGCGGTGGTGGTATTATTGGTGGTACTTGTATGCTGTGCAAAGTATTCGGAAATGGTATCGGGGGGACCAACTGTCCTGGCATCGGAAGGTTATACATTGGGTGAAGCCCTTGCTGATGGGCAAGCTGATTCCACGCAAAATCTAACGACGAGATAGGCGGTAGTTGGGTATGCCCCATTGGTATGGAAGGAAAGAAATTGCTATACAAGCCAGGTGCAACTGGTGGCGGCTGGGAATATGGGTTCGAGTTCAATAACAGGGAGGAGTGATCGAAATCTGTCCCCGACCCAGATGCTGCCGCTATCTGTGCTAATAACGTCGCGTCGTAGAGACCTGACTAACACATGAATTAGGATGTCAATGAAATGAGACTTGGCTGTTGAGTCACTTACCCCGCTGGCATCTGGTGACTGGTTTGGAGAAGACGCGGAACGTGACCCTTGTTGTTGACCTTGGTTTCTCCCTCTTATTGTACGTGATGGTTCGTTGTCTTTGTTCATCTCGAAAGAAAACACTAGTCGTTCCCAGTATTCTAACTCCTCTTGAACCTTGTGGGAGGTCGTGCGGAGCTGCAGATGACTTGGATCCTGGGCATTTTCTACAAGATACTTCATATTGTTACAGAGATGTATTGAGCACGCTGGCGCAGGGAGACATTATGATTCGCCATCAGGAGACAAAATGGCGTTAGTTGAAGTGAGGTGCACGTCACACCATCGACTTCCTCGAAGCGTTTATTACTATTTCTGGCATTCTTATCATCCCCTGTTCCAATGTTGTCAGTCGTCGACACACTGTCGTCTTGCTCATGGAATTCCTCGACCCGAAATACAAGGTCTAGCCCTATGCTTGTCCTAGAAAAGACTCGGATTAACCGGTGCCATACTGCTCAGGGAGTGGGCTCATGTGCCCCGGAGACTTGGTTTGCGGCCGTACTCGTTTCCTGTACTCTCCAAGAACACTTCTCGTCGGTTTCGCGCTTATCGGACTCCTACTATCGTCTTTCTTTTGTCCAATGACATTGCAACAAATCTAATCTCTGATTAGTCAGCCAATTACGCGTCGATCGGCGCGTTGATGTATCCATAAAGTTATAACTTACTTCTCTGCTTTCATCCACGTTCTTCCCTTACACCATGGTTTGTCGCTTCTTTGTCTACGGTTCGCACAAAGCACGAACTCACCATCATAGATTATCCGCATAAGGTCCAAGGATGGGAACTTTCGGCTCGACCTCCAACCCAGTGATGATGTATCCCTACTAGTGGAAAAGGCGTGTCTACTTCCCAGCTATTTCTTGGAGATTATAGACTCATTCGACTCTTCTTTCTGCATCTAAGATCCTCTCAACGACGACCAATGCAGATCCATCCAGTATCACTGTTTCCAATCAGCCGCGCGGCAATGAGATCGAGATTGAACGTCTGAAGGGAAGGTCGTTGAAGAACCTCGGGCTCAAGTACGTGTATCGAGTTCTGAACTACATTCAATGGCTTATCTGCTTTCACTAGTCATGGCGATCTCATCTTTGTGTCATACAAATCCAAACCCGCGTCATCCACCACCACCACCACCACCACAGCACCCACTACATCTGCCGTAACTTCTAGTGGCCTCAGCTCAGACAGCGCGAAACGCCCATGGGAATCGGTGAAAGAAGACCCTGTGGATGTATACTGGCGCACGCAAGATGGCAAAATCCCGAGGAAAAAGGACGCACAGTTCTGCAAACATGGTCTGAAGGGCATGTGCGACTATTGTATGCCGCTTGAGCCGTATGACGCCGCATATCACAAGGAAAACAACATCAAGTGCCTCTCGTACCATGCGTACTTGCGAAAAATCTCGCCAAAACAAACAGGATCAGCACCATCCATCCTTCCACCGCTTAGCCCTCTCTCGTACAAGGTCAAGGTTCCCTGTCCAACTGGAAATCATCCCAATTGGCCTGCTGGTATCTGTACAGGATGCCAGCCGTCCACCATAACACTGCAGTCGCAATCGTTCCGCATGGTTGATCATTTGGAGATTGCTTCGATGGAAATTATTGATCGTTTCCTGGAGGCTTGGCGAAAGACTGGCATGCAGCGATTTGGATGGCTGATTGGTCGATATCAACCTTATGACAAGGTTCCGATGGGAGTCAAGGCAGTCGTAGAGGCGATTTACGAACCCTTGCAACAAGGAGAGCTGGATGGGTTGATCCTTGGGTGGCCTTGGGAGGAGGAGGGTCGAATTCGCGAGATATCTGCTGCAGCACATGAACCTCTGACCGTTGTCGGTTACATCTTCACCGACCTTACGCCAACGCCTGAAGACCGAACCAGGAACATCTATAAACGTCACGCCCAATCCTTCTATCTTTCCTCCCTGGAAGCCGTTTTTGCGGGGAAATTGCAGAAGGATAATTCAACAAAGTCTAAGTCATCGCCAACAGGTCAATTCGGCTCACGCCTCGTGACAGCAGTTTTGACAGCGACTGAGGATGGGCAAGTCGATATCGCGGCGTATCAAGTTTCCGAGCAGGCAGTGGCAATGGTGGATGCCGATATGATTGAAGCCAGTGTCGATCCTGGTATCGTACGCGTCAAGGAAGAAGATAGGAGTGAGGATTCAGCGAGGTATATCCCAGATGTATTTTTCTCGTATAAGAACGAGTATGGGCTCGAGGTGAAGAAGAGTGCGAAACCTTGTTTCCCTGTGGAATATCTCTTGGTGAACGTACGTATTCTCGCCAACAGTTCAATATCTTTCTCTCACCTTGGTTTTATTATAGGTAACACATGGTTTCCCGCAGAATCCTTCTCCCGTCTTCCAGTCAACACAGTTCAAGATCGAGAACCGACCCGGATTGGAAGACCAAACCCTCGACAATGTCATGTCCCAACTCTCCAGACTTGAGGCACTCGACATTCATGATAGTCGGACTTCCAAACCCGGAGAGGCACACAAACGCATCGAGTTAGCCAAATGGCTTAGCGACTGGCATTTGATTGCTTTCCTTGGAACGACCCAACTGATCTCTGACGTACGTTTTCGATATGTGCGTAGTTGGTTCTTTTGGTACTAATTTCAGTGGACTCTTGCATTAGGAGGACTTAAAGCTCATAATGCGAACTGTGACCAATCCTAGTCTACTGGAAGACATCTCACTACTCGACCCACTTCTCAACTCGGACAGCTGGCAAACGCTTATGACATTCACGCGCGAAAGTGCTCGTACGTACTCTCCTCATATCCTCATCAATTTTTTGTTCAATTTTGTTACTTCAGCCGCACGACCAACGACCATGCCTCCTGGACTTGGTGGCGGTCATATGGACGACGAAATTCCTCCCGAAATCTTTGATCAAATCGCGGCTGACAATGCTGCTAGCGGAAGTGGGGGTAGCAGCAGTTCAGGTGGAATCCAGATTTGTCCTCATTGTACTTTCGAGAACACCCATGGTGGCCACGATTGTGAAGTTTGTGGGCTGCCTTTGTAGTCCATCAGCAGAGATGACATTGGACAGCAGTACGCTCGTTCAAAATTTCATTGTATTTATACTTAGCTTTTTGAGTATCGTAAAACTGGAAGGAAACCTTTGTACATTGTGCACTTTGAAGTTTGAACTCATATGGCTCGCAAAAACACAGTATAAATGGAAACAGACAACAACCCGTAGGATAGTGTAACGAGAAAGGGCAGTAGGGAGAGCTTTTGCTGTTGGCTGTGTGATCGAAGGGTAGAGATGGAATGTCTGGTAGGTTGTATGTGAATGTATGTATGTATGAATACCATCGTCCTCTATGCGTCCCAAGCCGCACCAGTAGATTCCAAAGAACCAACGTATAATGACAAATAATTGTTCAAACCCCGTGAGGAACGCCAGAGAAAATTGGAACACGGAAGTACTAGAGCGCAAGAACGCATATGACTAATCATGGTTCTCAGATATACCATGTCCAAGTGGGATAGAAATAACACACAAGATCACTGGCTAAAAATCCACCAACCGGCGAAAGCGAGACCAAATAGAATACCGAGAGCGCGAGCCACGATAACAACAACCAGGGCTTTACGAATGGCAGCGTAGAACGTGCTCAGGGCGGATCCAGACCAATTTATCCTAAGAGTTTAAGAGTTATCATTCTAAGTGCCGTTATCAGAGAAAACTACGGGTTCAAGGGACTTACCGACGATCGTTCACACCTCCTGCACGTAAGCTTGCCTCCCAGCCGCGTATGACTTCGCGATAACGCTTCCCAAAGACCCTGAACGGGAATAGGTCAGCAAGAGTGATGGAGGAGGTACGCACGAACGCCGAGAAATGGAGAGAGAAAATGTCACCCTATACCCACCAGATCCAGAAATTGACATCAGGATACGAAAACCTTGGGAATACACTAGCGAGACTTGGGGCAACATATTCCACGCGGAAATCCTCTACAACATCCTGGTAGGGAAGTTGCATGTATTGCGATAACGGAGACTCGCTGCCTTCTTCAGACTTGAGTAGCATAGAATCGCGGGATGATTGCGAGAATATCATATATGACATAAGGTCTAAAGTCATTCCCAATGACAAACCCCATAGTTTGAGCGTTTTGGGTGAAAATCCTTTTTCGATAACATCGTGTGTGGAAGTAAGTTTCTTTTGAGCTTTTTCAGAAGCTGGAGGTGAGGGTGAGGAAGTCGAAGGATCGGTGGGGTCGAGAACGATTGCAGGGAATTGCATACTCCCTACTAATAACCGAATGAGGTATCGAAGAGCAGCAGAGTTGCGAGGGGCGATGCGAGACGCAGCGTCAACTGTAACAGAAGACCATTTCGGCGGGGAGACAGGTGAGACTAGGGTGGTGAGAGGTACCCAATGCAGGGTTGTTGAGGCTATGGGGTCGGGAAGTGGAGCTGTGGGTGTGACTTGGAGGAAGACGAAAGGTGAAAGGATCATGAGGAGACGTTTTCCGAGTGAGGTAGTGATTTCGCGGTCGTCGAGTTGGCCAATGGACGTGTAGTATTTTTCAGCAAGGTCGATACCAATTTCTTCCCATGTTTGGCGCATTGCTGGGGTTGGGTCAGAAAAAGTATAAGACTTAGAGCTATGGGATTAACATGCCTGTGTAAAGTCCACCTTCATCGTCTGGCTCAGTGCGTCCACCGGGGAACGCGACGTGCGCTTCGCGAGCAGCACTCCGCACACGACCTTGTATGTCAGAGGCGTTCTCCCCGACGTCGGCCTGCCGATGCAAGAAAAGTATCTCAGGACGAGACATGGGATCCTTGACCCAATCTTGTTCAAAAAATTCCGTGAGCGAAGGCGGCGGCAAGGCTGGGTCTGGGAGATTTGTTGCAGGTGAAGGAACGACGCGAATGAGGAGGGCAACAGCAGCTCTCCGGGGTTCTGCAAGTCATTCATGAGTATACAATATGGTTAGGGGTGAACATGCGAGAAATGACGTACGGGTTGGAGGAGACGCAATCACGCGCGGCGGGGTCGAACGGATGCGCTGAAGTGCGCGGGCGAGGAGGGGTGTGACGGACACTGACTTGTCCGACGCCGAGGTCGGCTTCTCTATCAACAGGAGACATTAGAGGGTGCTCATCGTGACAGACAGCGAGTAGCAAGATACCTGTGGGCATGATGGTCGTGAGAGGTACAGATGGCTGCAGTCGAGGCTCATGCAGTTTTGGATTCCCCAACCAATTTGCCCTTGACGTCGTCGCTTCGGCATCTTCCGGCACCCATCATCGGCGCTTATTTTCTCGTTCGCCCAGTTATTCGTGGTGTTGGATATTCTCGGGGTATGTTTCCGTGCTTTTCAGACTGTCGTATCCTGCTCTTGAATCGGGCTGGCAGAACGGAAAACAACGCGGAGACAGGCTGGTACGAAAGTCTGGGGTTCGGCTTGATCGCACTGCGGCTCTATCTATGTATAATCTAAATGAGCTGTGTCCTTCGGGCCGATCAGACCTTCAACATAATCATGCCGAGTTCGAATACAGCATGTCGAGTGGTGGTAGGAACAAACGAATGTCTTCTACATTATGTGTGGATTTATATCTCAACCCATCCAGCGTCAGTCTCCTCAGGACTGACAAACAGGTTCAAAAAAAAGTAAATAGCACTTGCACCCAGGCGCATTCCCAACCCGTGGTATAATTGCCCAAGTCCCGTATTCTTCCAGATACTTTCAGGCTCGTCGTCATAGGTGTCCTCCTTTTCTTCTTTGTCTCCGTCCTTGCTCCTTGCGGACTTGGAATTTCGTCTGCGGCGAGGTCGGTGCGTGATTGGAAGGTCGGAACGCTCTTCTGTCAGGATATGCCAGAATGCATCTACGACACCGTTATAGGGCGCTGGTCGTAGCTCAACACAACCTTTCATGGACTCAGCAGAGCCGCGAACTTGCACTTGGAGACGCCGACGGATTGTTTCAATAGGAAGTGTTATTAGCAAACCAATGCAGCTTGATGCGAGCTCGGCACACCCCCAGGCAACGGGGTGAGTGGCCTCTGTAATGTGCGAGGCGCCAAAGTAGGAGGCAATGATGCCAGGGAGTGCTAGAGAGACGATAGGGCGAAGTGCACTGTCAAGGAGAGTGGGGATGAGGAGGTTGGGGTGAAAATAGATGCCTCTGAGACCGCCTTCGTCACGGAGAATCTTGTGTAGGGCATTAAAAGGGCCTGTGTATGTTCGGTAACGGCTAGTGAATGACTGTACCACCAGACGTGTCCGGATGAGGTCAAGCGGGGAGAGAAAAAATCCTGCGATGACATGGGAGGCGACTGTTAGAAAGAGGGGGGGCTGGTGGAAGGGTGACATCGAGGGGAGGAATAAGGATTGTAGGAATTGGTTTACAAGAGGTTGCATAGACGTGTATGCCATCTCGGTCAGCGTTGAGGTCGCAAGACCTAGTAGATGATATGTGAGGGGGAAATGCAGATATTTCTCGTCGTTCACGAACCTTTCCATAGCGCCAGCCAACCCTCAAAACGGAAGCGACCAATTCTCTTGATCATATTCCATACTCCATCCACACACCCTACCGGGAGGATGTATTCTGGACGAGTTCCCTCTTCCAACACAGACCGACGAATCACATAGCCTTGCTCGTCAGTTGGCCGAGGTGCAGGGTATCGTCTGGGTGCCGTAGCAGCATGTGGATCCGCAAAATACGATTCGTCGTTTTCAGAGTCGCTGAACTGTGTTTTTGCGTCATTCACGATTCTGAGACGAAGCATAGTACACAGAACGTACGGTCTCTTCGGCTTCCTCCTCTACATACTCCTCTTCTGCTTGGGGTTCTCCTGCGTCCCGGGGCACCCACTGGACTTGGAGCAGTAACTTCCCGACTTCCCATGGATTGACAAGCGCAGAGCTTGTGTACTGTAGGACGGCCGAAGCGACTACAGTTTTGAACAACTGAGCAGTGTTGATTCCAGAGTGTTCGTCGAGGTCGAGAGAAGGTGAAAGCTCAAAGATAGAATTGCGTGTTGGACGTGTCGAAAACTGATATGCCTGTCCTACAGGCTCTGGCGGCGACACAGAAGTTGCGTTGGGTTTTGGGGCATTCGGAGAGGGTGGGACAAAGGCCCAGGCATTTGAGGGGTCGATATAGAGATCTCGAAGAGAGGACGGCGATGTCATGACATTGAACCTTGAACCTTGCTCGTGCTGAGACCCCCCGCGTCGGCATTGCTCTTTCTTTTTCGGGACATAAATCACGTGACTGTTCTCCGCCGAGCAACCTCTCTCAAGGTGCCGGCGTCTGTGGACATAGCGTCTGTCGACGTACTTCGCAGTGGAGAATATACATCTTGTCTATTGACCACCACCACCATCCCTGCCCCCTCACAATCCAGAGATGCCCTGGTGCACAGCAATACCTCCGCCTTGGCCCGAGCGAACGCCACGGCTCGATTCTGTCCCGATGACTTTTTACCATTTCGCCCTTCATCACCGCGTACCCTGCCCTTAGATTGTCACACGTCTCGGTTTTGTGATCCGTCTTTGCTCCAACTCCAAGCCTACTGAGGCTATGACGGGTTCTTTTCGCACTACGGGTGCGCCTCGCTGATAGATGAAGGGCAGCACCGGGGATATGGACTGCGCGACGGCTCACACTCGGCAACCCGGCCTCGTTTTATCCCATACAAGGAAAAACACCGGCAGGAAGTGACGTTATAGTTCCGGATCGGGAGATGACATCAGCTCCAGACTTGTTCGTCAAGCTACAGTAATTCGCCTGCTCCCCACGCTTCTTATATCTTGTTCGCCTGCCCTGTCCCCTTCTTGTTCTCCTTTCGACCCCCATCCGGATTCTTTCCTTCTCTCTACATTGTACTAATTCTACCTCCTGCCATCCTGCCCGTTGCCCTCCATGGCGACCAATGGCGGAGCACCACCTCCCATCCCGACTCAGCTAGACGCCCTTCTGAAACAAGACGCCGACCGGAATCGTGTCCCTGTGCATACCTTTGACCCGGACGCCCCTCCACAGGAGAAAGCTGCTGCTGCGGGAAAGGCACGCGACCAACTCAAGAGTGTGGTTGGTGACGACAAGAAAACTCACCCCGCTCCTGGAAAAGGTGCGCAATCCGTTTCGAACCCGAACAATCATTTCACCTGTATTTCGTTTCCAGAAATCCCCATTGACACCGGGAAGGCAAATGTCGTTCCAACCATCACTATTGAGGATCATGACAAGGAAAGACCCAAGGTTGTCGCTAAGGATGTTGGGGAGTCGGCCAAAGACATCGTTGAGGACATGGATGCCACCGACATGCCAGGCTCCATGCCCACTAGTCCCGCCGCTAATATCCCCGATTGGTATCGTGTTGGCTGGCGTCAAAATTCTGGAGTAGACGATATTCAGGAAGGGGCTGAGAAGGATCGAAGCATTCTTGCACTCTACCTCGATGAACAGCTCTATGGCGACTGGTACCATAATGCCGCCGTGATAATCTTCGTACGTTTTACCTGATCATCCAACTTGCTTCACCTTCGCTAAATATATCACTCTTCAGGCCGTGCTCGCGTCCCATTTCCTGACCCGCTTTGGCTTCGGGTGGGGCTGGCTCTTCATTCTATTGGCCTTTTGCAATACGTACTACTCCACATCCATCAGGCGTACCAGAAGACGAGCTAGAGATGACATTCAACGTGAGCTCGTCAAAAACCGCCTTGCCTCAGAACATGAAAGCGCGGATTGGATGAATCACTTCTTGAGCCGCTTCTGGTTGATTTATGAACCTGTCCTCTCAGCAACTGTTGTTTCGTCCGTGGATCAAATCCTTAGCGCAAACACGCCTCCGTTCTTGGAATCCTTACGACTTACAACTTTCACGTTGGGTACCAAGGCACCGAGGATTGATAAAGTCAGGACTTTCCCGCAAACGGAGGACGATGTGGTCATGATGGACTGGGGCGTGTCCTTCACGCCTAATGATACTTCCGATATGACCCAGCAACAAATCGCTCAAAAGGTCAACCCGAAGATTGTACTATCGATCCGGGTTGGTAAAAGTTTGGCGACGGCGTCTATGCCTGTTCTTTTGGAAGACATTACGTTCAGTGGCTTGATGCGAATTCGGTTGAAGTTGATGTCCAACTTCCCCCATGTCCAAGTCGTGGATATGTCCTTTGTTGAGAAACCCGTTATCGACTATGTACTCAAACCCATCGGAGGTGAAACATTCGGCTTTGACATTGCTAATGTGAGTAATGGTTTACAATCTTTGGGAACATCCTCGTGAACGCATCTTTAGATCCCCGGCCTATCATCTTTCATCCGTGACATGACCCATGCAACACTCGGACCCATGATGTATGAGCCGAACGTCTTCACTCTTAACCTTGAACAACTTCTATCCGGTAAACCTTTTGACGCTGCTATCGGTGTTCTTCAAGTTACCATTCACTCTGCTCGCGGAATCAAGGGTACGAAGATTGGCGGTGGTGTCCCTGATCCTTTTGTTTCTCTCTCCATCAATGACCGTGCAGAACTCGCTCGTACTCAGTATAAGCAGAGCACGTATGTTTGACAATTTTTCTACTCAAATGACGTTTCCAAATTTCTCCCTTACAGTTACAACCCAACATGGATGGAGACCAAATTCATTCTGGTCAACTCTATCAGCGAGAACCTCATGCTCAATCTTTGGGATTTTAATGAACACAGGAAGGACTCCCATCTCGGTGCCGCGACTTTCGATATGAGTCTCCTCCAAGATGACTCTTCTCATGAGGGTATTGTTTCTCCCATACTGAAGGATGGTAAAGAACGTGGAGAATTGCGTTATGATGTCGAGTATTATCCCGTCTCGGAGGCCCCTGAGGGTTCGACTGAGGTCCCGGAGTCAGGTAAGTCTCAAAACTCGATATCATTATATGCCACTTATATGTTGTCACTAAGGTGTTGGTATTGTCCGTCTTGTCATCCATCAAGCTAAGGATCTCGATCAATCCAAATCTCTCTCTGGCGATCTGAACCCCTTCGCCAAGGTCTTCCTTGGAAGTAACATTGACGACGAGGTATTCGCTACACCCCGGTTCAAACACACCATTTCACCTGTTTGGGAAGCCCCTTACGAGTATCTCTGCTCCGACAAAGGCACTTCTGTCATTACTGTCAAAGTTATCGACGACCGCGATTTCCTCAAGGACCCAGTTGTCGGATACATGTCTATCAAGCTCGTGGATTTGTTGAGCTGCATGGGTGAGGCCGGCCGAGATTGGTTCCCCCTCAGTGGATGCAAGAGCGGGAAAGTTCGACTTTCGGTGGAATGGAAGCCAGTGGCAATGGCTGGTAGCCTTCATGGGCTTGATCAGTATCAGTTCCCAATTGGTGTTGTCAGATTGAACTTGATCAAGGCGACTGACGTCAAGTACGTGGTTTCAATTTTATCTGAGTCCTGAGGACGCGACTGATGACGTCGACTTTTCAGGAACGTTGAAGCTACTCTTGGTGGCAAGGTGAGAAATCGCGTTTGACTTCATTCTTCGCTAGTGATTGATCACTGTGGCTCTCCTTATAGAGTGATCCCTACGTCCGTGTCGTCACTCACAGCTCCGTTAAAGGACGCACTGAAGTTGTCAACAACAGTAAGCTTCAAGTCACAGACAATTTCGATATCCGTTAATTTGGAACGTCAGACCTCAGCCCGGTTTGGGATCAGATCATTTACGTCCCTGTCGCCTCACTCAAAGAAACCTTTTTGTTGGAATGCATGGACTATCAGCATCTGACGAAGGTAAAGTCATAAAGTTTACCCTTTCAAAAACGGCTGGTTCACCACCAATCCAGGATCGCTCACTTGGATGTGTTGAACTCAATGTAGCGGACCTCGCAGAAAAATCCGACGACCCGAAATATCCGTTCAGGTCCCTTGGTGTCAAGTCCGCCGAGGATCCCATCCGGCTTGATAAGGGTGAAGGGCACAAGGGCACGCTCACATACACGGCTGAATTTGTCCCCGCTGTGGCTCTCAAGAACATTGCGTTCGGTAAGGATAGCCAACCACACGCCGCTACAGACGGGATTTCTATTCGCAGTGGTTCATCCAAATCCTCTTCGGACGTGGAGCATCAAGCTGTTCCCCCTGGCATCACGGTCAAGGTCACTGAACAAGGCAATCAACGTATCACGGCGTCTCCGGGTTCTGCAGCTTTGGTCAAGGCAAACGGGGAGTCGTCGGGCAACAGAGTATCTAATGGCAATGGTTATGATGTCACCTCTGATGAGGCTGAACCTGAAACTCCTACGTCTCAGGAGAAGCCTGAGACTCCGGAGCAAGGTGTTGAAATGGGCATTGAGGAGGCGCTCTCACATCGTGCGTATTCCCATGGAATGATGGATGTCATAAATGATCTGACGTGGCTCTTTGACAGAATCTGGCATCGTTATTTTCAATATCATCAAGGGTCGATTGGTGAAGAAAGCCCGACTTGAGGTTCTCTTGGACGATGGTTACTGGCCCTGTTTCTCCACCAACAAGTCAAGTAGCACTAATGCTCAGTGGGGCTACGTTGGCGAGGGTTTCATCAAAGAAATCGATTTCAGCCAAATCTGGTTTAGGCTTAATGAGGCTGATGAAGGCTCGAAAGAGGATATCATCGGGGAGTGGAAGGGTGATGCTAAGTTGTTCCTTGAAAAGGCTCTCGTGAGTTTCCGCGCTCTTTATTCCTTACCTTCTCTGTACTTCGTGATAACAAGTACCGCATAGGTGTCCCCTCAAACCGTCACCTTGACCGAGGATGATGATACTTCAACTGTGATAGTTGAGGCTCGCTATATCCCTGTTCCCATCAAGCTTGAGGCAAGGGAAAGTGTCAGCAGTAAGTAACTTCAATTTATAGCCTAAGTATCTGAACTGATGTAGGTGAAGATATGGGTGTCCTCCGTGTTGATCTTATTGATGGTTCAGAAATCCGCGGGGTTGACCGTGGCGGTAAATCTGATCCATATGCCGTGTTCACCCTCAATGGCCAGAAAATGTTCAAATCTCAAACCAAGAAGAAGACATTGGCTCCAGAATGGAACGAGAACTTCACTTGCACCGTGGTATGTTTATGCACGTTTCCGTCGGCTTGCCTATTCACACTGTCTCAAGCTATCTCGTGTCGCCGCCGACCTTTCAGTCGAGGTCTTCGACTGGAATCAGATTGAACAAGCCAAGAGCCTCGGTACAGCCAGCATTGATCTCAGCAACATTGAACCTTTCACCTCAACTGAGCGCGTCCTTCCCCTCACCCACACCAAGCACGGGACACATGGTCAGATTCGAATTCGATTACTCTTCCACCCCGAAATTCTCGCAAAATCTCGCCAGAAAACATCGACATTCAGTACGGCGGGACGCGCGGTCACTCAAATTGGTGCTCTACCTGTAACTGCTGGAAAAGGTGTCTTTGCAGGTGTCACTAGTGTTTTCAAGCGTGGTGATAAGGATCATGATGATGTTCCCCCCGTGCCCGATTTACCATCGGGACAAGCTTCACATCCTGTCGGTGCCGTGGGGGGCATGGGCACTCAAGCTGAAGCTTTCCCGCAGAATACTCAAAATTTGTCGGTTGACGGATCTACGGCTGCACAACCCGGCTCTCTTCGAGTGACAGTCATGGATGCTAAAGATATTGCCCCTCATGAGACGAAGGCGTATGTCACTCTTCGTGTTGGAGATAAGGAATCCAAGACCAAACACACACCCCATAAGACTGCATTACCTGAATGGTAAGTACACGGTTGCAGGTTGTTGAACATAAACTAAGCCTCTCTCGTAGGAATGAGTCCTTCGTCTTCGCAGCTTCGCCTTCCACCACCAAAATCTATTCTTGGATCCATGACCACAAAACTCTTGGCAAAGACAAAGAGTTAGGGTCGGGAGAGGTCGATGTGAGTTCATTGAGTTGGCATATTTCCGAGCATCCGATTGATTTCATCTGCAGATCTGGCGGCATATTCAACCACATGGAGTCTCATCAGCGGACGTTTCTCTTGAGCTGCGCAATGGCGGCCTTTTGAAGCTACGGCTCGAGTTCGACTCTACGGTGAATCCCAGCGGTGGCAGTTCAATGTCCTCAGGTGAATATGTTTCCAGAACGATGTCGATCGGGGCTCCATCCCGGTTTAGCATACGCGGCCGACGGCCAGGAACTGAAGGCGATGACTAGTTGTAGTCGATGAGCCATCTTCAAGTACATGGCAGCTTGCTACAGTTTGCTATCTCCCTTTTCCCTTCCCATTTAATTACTTCATGTATTTGTCGTGGACATTCATCATCTTCTGGTCTCTACTACATTCTCTACTTCTACCCTATCTCGTTTTCTCTTCTTTATCTTGGCTGGGTAACTTTCGCTGCGTAGTTACAATGATTCCTTCGTGTGAAGCGTAATATGAAGAGATGTTCGCGGCCTGCTCGCCGCTGCAACACGATCTAAAAAGCATATCAAATTTGACTCAGCAACCAGCGATGGCGAGTTAGATTGCGCACCTCACTCTCCAGGCCATGCTCCCGTAGCATGCGCTGCCGAATCTCGGGAATGTTATTTTGTTTAAGGGCAACGAGATAGAAATGCCCCAATTCAGACAACAATCCCTAAGTACAAGCTGTCAGATCTGTATCTTCAACATTCCCGATACCTCGTACCTCAACCATCTCAAGAAAAGTGTTTGTCACTTGCATCCCGTCGTATCCTCCAGCCCAGGCACCTGCAATGGTTTTATCTTGCTGGGCAGCCTGAGCCTCTTCGTATTCTGTGGGCACATAAGGTGGGTTGAATAGGATGACACCGACTTGGCGCCGCAGGCGAGCCATTAACGGCGATGCGAAGGAAACATTGATGCACTCCAGCGAAACCTATTCTCCTCATGAGCGACCCATCGTCTTCGCGAGAAAGTGGAGCAGCTAACTTTGTTCTGACTACCTGTGCGCTCTGAATAACGGCATGCATACGGATTGATATCCGTGCAAAGGTAAACTACGCTCGAGTGAGATGAACCATATACCTCCTGTGGGAATCGAGGGAATCGCACGGACGGAAGGGCCCAGAATCTGGGCGATGAAGGAGGAGACACAACCAGAGCCGGAGCTAATAGAAATTAGGACCCTGCTCCCGAGCGGGCAAACATCCTCGGGACCTCACCCAACCTCTAAGCAAATCAGGGGTTTTGAGTTTTTCAGATCTTGAGCGTCTGACTCCAGAGCGTCTAGAAGGAGAAAGGTGTCCTCTGTGGGATGACTTGTGAGAAACAGTGATCATGCAGACACTACTTGCATGTTTACCTGCTGGTTCGTATATCAAAGCATAATCCTTGCTCGTTAAGTGCGAAAGGTCAGGAGTAGGAATCATTATTATTTTATCTACAGACGCTGCCGGCCCGATAGCTTTGATCCTTGTTTGACCCTGCCTCGATGAGGATATCGTAGTTGTGTCACTGTCAGTGCAGCCTCATTGTCATCACGTTGGAATACACAAGTCCAGAGCAATATATCCTGCCGTGTATATATGAAGCTATTCTGGTACACGCACCTCCACACTTCGTAAAACCCTGGTGAATATATCGTTTCGCACCTTGTAGGTTCTCTGTGAAACTGTGGAACAAGCATGCCGAAGGTGTGTCGAACTCTCGCTTTGTCGTTTATCGCATTCATGAAGTTTTAGGGTGGCGTTGATGATACGGTGCAGCCTGTCAAGAACGAAAAAAACTGTCTTAAGACAAGACGACGCCCGATCTCCGAATCATGCAACTGGTGCCATACGCATTCAGTTGCAGTCTGCCCACGAGAAGACACCACCTGGTCTCCGCCCGATTCTTCCAGAACCGATTCCGTTCGAAATTTCGATCAACGATACCTAGGTAGTTGGTGGTACTAGCAAGCAGATGCACAGTACGTGCGTACCCGAGGACTATACCATGATACATTATCTCCGTTAATGAAACGATTGACTCTTTTGGTAGGTATGATCCCTATTGGTTCCCTTAAGCGTTTCATGCGCTTGTCTACTCTTCACGGGACTCTATTGTACTATCCATTCTGAGTAGTCGCTCGAGTTGCTGGAGAACAAAGCTATTGGGAAAGGCCACCTAAAGTCTCAGCCGGCTAGATGCGGATCCTTTTCATCTCGCGATCAGTGAAAAGCTCTGGAGGGAGGAAGAGAGAGCGAGGTACCATTTTATTCAACGTGGTATTTCATAAAAGTATCTAGGCTTGGAGTTCAGAAGACGATTGCTGCAGGCGCTTGCATTATCCACCGTCTCAAAGGATTCATCCGATATGTTCTGACATAGCGATGGATATCATAACTTTGACCATACCTGAGGGCAAAGGCCTGGCATTTGGTCGTATTCCGGCGAGCCAGTTGAGACCCGAGGTTATCGTAAGCACAGAAATGAATAGAAGATTTGTAGTCCATGCTATCTCACGCAGCTTCTCGGGAAATCCGAGCTAGGACTCAGTACGAGATTCTCGCCCTGCAAGGTCGACGAATGCGGCTCATCTTCGAGGTGAAGGATGGCAATATGAGTATGGGCCACATAGATATGCCTGTCGGTGATATATGATCTGTACCAGAGAGGAGCCAGATGGACGATGGTGGCCTCTAAGCGGTAGCTCACAGGGTAGACTGAGGCTCAAGGTGGAATGGAACGGTCTATTGACCAAGTACAAATCTGTAGCAGGGCTATGCATTATTCAATGGGGTCTTCTTACACAGACATTTACGGAGATAGATCTGGGTATATGTCTTACAGGAGAGTTTGAATGATAATGTTATTGCTTCTACTTGGAATTGAGAACCTTCCAATTAATGCCAGAGTCAGCGCCATACTTCGCCTCCAGCCATTCATTAGCCTTTTTGAAATGCTCGTTACCGAGAAAGCCTTTATGAGCTGAAAGGGGAGAAGGATGCGCCGATTTCAATACAAGATGTTTCTTCTGCGTGCGGTCAAGTGGAGGTTAATCTTCATTAATATCCAGGACGAGGGAATAGACAAACCTGATCCACGCCAATAGCGTCGCAAGTTTTTTGAGCAGGAAGGCCCCATGCCATAAAAACAACTCCAGCGTGATCTTTTCGTGCCAAAATCTTGCGAAGGACTTCAGCGGTAAATGTTTCCCATCCTTTATTGGAGTGGGACCCTGCCTTGTGGGCTCGAACAGTCAAACTCGTGTTTAGCCACAGAACGCCAAGTTCAGCGACACGACTCAGATCACTGCGGGATGAGAGTTAAGTCGCCACAATGCTGGTAGAGAACGCTGACGCACCCATGAGTTGGGGTTGTAAAACCAGGGATATCTTGGCAGAGCTGCTTATGGATATTTTTGAGCGATCCGGGAGGTTTCGTCGGAGGAAGAACAGAAAATGAAAGTCCTGTAAGTCCAGATTCGGTATCATGAGACCTAGCATCTTACTGCTGGCAGGACTGATGTAGCTTACCATGCGCTTGGCCAACGTCGTGATAAGGATCCTGAAATATTGATGAGCTTCTTAGGTCCTCATAATGGACAAGGTGCAATGTACCTGTCCCAAGATGACGACCTTGACCTTGTCAAGCGGAGTGAGTCTGGACCATGAGTATATCTGTTCCGCTTGGGGCCTCGTTAGTCAGGGAAAGGTCGACTGTTTGTCCATGAGACTTACCTGGGGGAAAAACAGCATTTGCTACATTCTCGTCTACGAGGAATTGCTTGAGCTGAATCGCAGGGTATCAGAAAACTGACATAATTCCTATCAGAGGGATGCGGAGGAACCTTTCTGAAATAGGGTTTTGTGAACTCTGCTTTGAGAGCTTCGCGCCAGGACTCGTGCATGGTATCATCTTCAAGCGTTTCGAGTGTTGCCTGAATTGCTTCTCGGCTCTTTTTCGAGCTAGTGGTACTTGAGTTGGTCACGCCGTTAGGCGAGTCATTATCCAAAGAAAGCTCCTCTTTTGCCTTGCTTTTCTTTGTGCTTACGGTACGCTTTGAACTGCCAGCGGTAGCTGCAGCGATCACGACCGCCGACGTCGAGGCCGCTCTCGTAGATTTGTTTGAGGTCTCGACAGGGTGGGCGAGGACAGGGAATTCGCCTATTGTGCGCTGAGCCGTGGTCTTAGAGGTCTTAGGCATGAGTGAGCCGGTTGCTAGGGAACGACAGGGAACCCTAGGGAGTCGGGACACGATAATCATTGAACGCGTTCGTGTTATGTACGGTTGTTTGACTCGATCCGCTCGCAGTCATGGGGGCTGTGCAATTCTCAGGGTGAAATGTCATTGAGCCGCTCCGATCTGGCTGAGCGCTTGAGCCCTAGACAGTTACATTGCAGTACATATGTATTGATCTCGGGAAACAAATAATAGAGTTCCAAGTCAATGACTGTATTGAACGGGTAGATAGAGTTTATCGCATGAGGTTAGTCTCCCGTCAGTCTTCTGATAGTACCATGCCCTTGGGTTCTGGCGACTTTCTTCTCGACCTCCCATGTAACCCTCTCGATGTTATCCAACGTCATAACAGGTTTCTTCCCAAGTTGTCTGTAAATGGTCTCATCAGTGACTCGGCCCGCGTCTGAGCCTGAGCACTCACCTTTTCTTCTTGACCACGGGTACTGACGAGAGCTCATCCTCATCGTCTTTGCTAACCTTCCTTTCCTCTTCACTATCCGAGTCAATCACAATTTTCTTCATCTTCTTCAATTTTGCCGGAATTACTTCAACAGAGTCATCAAGATCCACGGAAATTTTGCCTTTATCCTTGATTGATAGTTCTTTCATGTCTCGTTCTAATTTTGATACTCGAGGTTGCTTTGACTTCTTCAAATCTTGAGCAGGTGCTTGCTTACCTGCTTTAGATGTTTTCCCAATAGACGATCTGGAGGATTTCGTGGAGGCATTCTTTGATGGCCGCCATTCCTCTTCGTAATCATCATCGTCATCATCGTCGTCGATGTATTCGTCCTCTTCCTCTTCCTCCTCACCTTCGTCTGCCTCTTCCGCTTCCATGTCAAACAGTCCATTCTCATCTTCTTGGTCTTCCGTTAGGTCTCCCATCTCCGTATCTTCCTGCTCTGGCGGCGGATGGTTTGGCATCTTCCCTTTTGCACTCTTACCCGCATTTGGGGTTGGTTTAGTCTTGGATTTCGAGACAGCCTTGTCGTTGGGGGGGGACGAGAGCGGCATTTCCTCGTCATCATCTAAGTCGCTGTCCCGTTCGTCCTGGTTCATCTGTAAAAGATACGTATCAATATACTGATTTATACACTAGGTTTATGAACGCACCAAGCTCATTTCAACATCCGCGGCTTCATCTTCCTCTTCCTCGTCTGAGAATGTTGGGATGGAAAAGCGTTGTTGTTTAATGGGACTGCCCAAAAGACCAGCTTTGTGCAGCATATCAATCTTTGCGTCAGTCTTGAGCTCATTTTGTTCAAACTGTATGTAAACTGAGGTCAGCTGCGGCACTCAAGATAAGCATAAGTGTTACCTCACTCATCAGACGACGGGAGTATTTTTCCTCCATAAGTCTCATGCGCTCCTCCATCTCTCGCATTACTTCTTCTCGTGTTTCTGCTTCAATGATTGCGCACCTCATTTCTGCCTCAAATAACTATGGGAGCTTTAGTGAGTCTACACTGCTACACAATCATTGAGTTCTCCTGACCTGCATTCGAAGGTTCTCGACCTCATCGAAAAGGGCGTCGATTAGAGGATTCAGGGGTTCATCATCATTGTCATCTACATCCTCCACGGGCTCATCTTCTGTATCGGAAAAATAACTGAGCTATTGCTAATAATAATGGATTTGCAGGAGACAAACCTTCTACAACTTCTAGGACAGCCTCGCTCTTCTTGCCCATCGTAATGGTCACCTTTCTCCTGAAAGGATTCGGGTTCACCTCGGGATCGTTCATTGTCATAGGGGTCAAGTCCTTAAACTTCTGTCCTTGGAGTTTACCAGGACCAAGTGAAGGCACTTTGTGGACGGGCGCAGGAGCGTTCGTAATATATACTTCTCTTGCCAATGCAGAGAATTTCATAACATGTGAGTTTTCGTCGTAACCCGTATCGTAGGGGTTAACATTGACAATCATAACCTAGGGTAGGAAGCCTTTGAGGGTCTCATTCATTACAGGAGAAAAATGGCTTACTGCTCGTCCCTCTCCTGTGAAGTAATCCATAAGAGCTTCTGTGAGCTTACTGTGCCGGAAGGGAATGACAGCCAGAGTTTTGCGAACGTCTCGAGTATCCATCCTCCCGTCCTTGCCTGAGCCCTCATAGGCAAGGCTGGCTGCGAGCTTCTTTTGGTTCGAGCGCATGACTTCCATGCACTGCCCAAGGACCATTAGTGACTTGTTGATATTGCCAGCCTCTTTCAATCGTTCGCCAGTCGTGTGGGTATGCTTTGTGCGTTCTGAGCCGGCGAGGTCAACCAACGTTAGTCGCGACACTTGAAGAGAAGTTGGGTCCTATTTTTTAAATTTATATCTGGACAAGCAGTTAGACAGGACAGTACTGACGTCTTTTTCTCCTCGGTGACCCCTAACTATCTTGATGATTACCATTCCATGACTGCGGCTGCTTTGATGATTGGCTAAGGTTCCAAACACGCGACGGTGGAGCTGCCCAAGCTTCACAATGGATTTAGCTTGAGCGGCACTGGTGACACGGAACTGGCGAAGACCACTAATGTACTTGCCATTGATCTCCGCATCACCATTGTCAGAAGCTGGAGAAGGGCGAAGGGGAAGGGCTTGCCTCATTAAGAGGAGTTTCGGGTCTGCTGGGGTCTTGAGCGGCGTCTTGTCGGAGGACTCGTCCTTGACAGAGCCCAGAAGATCGTAGACCTTCTCATTATAAACCTCTACATAAGAGAGCCAGACGGTGTATTCGTAGTTACGGTCGACCCTCACTGATGTTGGGTCAATATCCGAGTTGACCTCCGAGGTAGACTCAAGTTGCCCAAGGACTTCTGCCAGGGCAGGTTCGGTGGACATCTGAGGAAGATCGGTGTCGTTTGCATCTGACGGCTCAATGCCATATAGACGCACAGGTCGATACTAGTGTCACCATTCAGCTGAGCTCAGAACCATGAAAGTAATTTCCTCACTTTCCCGCCGCCTTGTAAACTTTCAATACTGTTAAAGATTACATCGAGTGTTCTTGGAAGGATTCCAGCTGACCCTCGTGTACTACCACCTTGGACAGTGTAGGTTTTGCCCGAGTTCGTCACCCCATATGTAAAGAGGAGCCCGTTCTGTCCCTGAAGGACATCCTGGACGAGGGGCAAGGTGGTCTTCGTGAAAAAATCTGATTGAGTGGTCTCCGGTGGAAAGATGTGGGAGAATGTGTAGAGTGATGATCCTGAAAGTGCAGAACTACGAAAACGGGCTCTATTGCCTCCGTTGTCTTGAGGCTCTGTCATTCGAACAGAGGTGTCAGAAAGAGGTGTTAGGTAGGGGGCAGAAGCAGGCTCCTCGTCTCCGAGATGAGGTCGAATTCTAAGATAAGCCTGGTTTTGTTTATCATTCTGTTGTACCATCTCGTGAAAAGACTGTACATACCATGATCGGCTCACGGTCGGTACTTTGGGTGGCAGTGGCCCTTGCATTCTTGCGAGTTGAAGCTGGTTTAGATTTTGCTTTGGATGGACCGTCAGACACAGTGGAGTTCTCCCGGATGGTCAATGGTTTCTTTGCAGTAGCGGTTCGTTTCGTAGTTGTAGGTAAAGAAGGCGTCGGTGTGGTAGATTTGGACGTTGTTTTCGTCCGAGTTGTTCTGCTGGTGGGAGCCGGAGCAGCTGGGATGATTGACGGGACTTTGTTACGCGAAGAGGCTCTTGTAGTCATGTTTGATTTAAAGGGCGCGTAAGAACTTAATCCAAGGAGATTGTGGTGGTCAGTGTTGGAGGTGCCGTCGCCTCATTAACTTCGAACTCATGAATAAATTGATCGCGAGGCCAACATCCATGCACGTGATCGGCGCGTCGCTGCCAACTCCCGAGTGTCATGGATTCCGTAGAACGCACAAAGTTCGGTGTTACTCATAATAGTGCACGGGAATATTTCTGTGTGGACGATGAAGTGTAATCCCGGATCATAATAGGAGCTTACTGTGAAGAAATTCAGGTGTTAAGCACCTTACCAGATGCGCAGGGTCGCGAGGCACGGTCACGTGAATTGAATTAGAACGCGTCGATGCTTGTTTGGTGACAATTATTATCTTGGTTATTTCCAACATACCGGCTATTGGCCAGATCTCCGCATATTCTCTCGATACCCCACCATGGCCGTAATCAAGGATGACTTTTCAAAGAGGCGACGTTCCATTGCTGTACCAAATCCGAACCGGCAGACAGTTACTACTCCAGCGGGAAGACGACGAGCACACAGTATCGTCCCTGGGGAACAATCTACTGTCCTTGAGAAAGCTCGAAGATCATCTTTTGTAAGTTGTTTATGCCATCATAATATATGTCCTCAAAATCTCCGAAGGCGCCCAGAAAAAGCATCCTGAAAACCTCTTCTCTTGTTAACACCGAGGAAACATCAGAACAGCTTTCGCAGCCTTCGAACTCACAATCCTCGCAACTCGACGATGAAAACATCACACAATCAATGGACTTTACCGTTGATTATCGCGCACGGGTTCACGACAATACTTCCCGCAAGTCTATGGCTCGACGGGTCAGTTTTGCAGAGCATGCTCATGTACGGCTCTTTCAAATACCCAACCATGACAACACCAATAGTACGGGCTCTCCTCAATCCTCCCCAATTCCTTCCTCCTCCCCTGAGATAGGCCGACAAGCTGCGCTTTCAAATGAAAATGACTATCCCCGTTCGATTTCTCGAAACAGACGAAGCTCCGCTCGGCACTCCATTGCTGGGAGCGAAGATATGGATTTTACTTCAGCTAACCCTGGCGCTTTCTTAGATGGGATAGAGGGATCTGCTTTGATGGACGAAGAAATGGAATTCGATGACAATGACGACATGGAAGTTACTGAAGTTTTGCAAGGAGATATGCTTCGTAGGCGCTCTCTGGTTGGACGCCAGCCTTTCGCACCAGTTCATCCAAGAGATTCGATCATGTTTCCTTCTGACGACGCGATACCCTCAGATGATGAGGATGAGAGCGGCAATAACGTCAATGACGACGATGGCCAGACACGTTCTATGCTCGAGGGCAATTCACAAATGCAGTCAGAAGCTGAAAACATGCAGGAAGGGATGGAGTTTACTGTTCCCATGGGGCAGTCCCTTCGGCCACCTCCTACGGAAGATCCTGTATGGCTCGCACTCCGCCAGGTGACCCATTCCGGTGATACCCCCCATGAGCCCGAGGAACCCTCGGTGGACGATATTCAAGTCGCCAGCAGCCAGCAAGGTATGGGCCTTGACGATGCTGTGGCCCGACTTATGCGTGCGAGAGACTCTATGGGCACAAGCAGTGGGGACACAACCGAGGATATGGACGTCACAAACGCCAATCCCAACTTTGTGGTGCCGGAGGACTCCCTTCTGAATACGGACGATAGTCTCAATGATGACATGGGAGATGGGAATGAGACGCTCAATGTTAGTAAAGTTGTCAGGCGGATGAACCTTGGACGAGATGCACGGATTAGTCTCGGATACCAAGATTCTACAATGGACGAGTCCGGGATTTACGGGTTCATTCAGCCTCTTTCTTCCTCAACCCCTCGACATTCTATTGCCCCGCCACCACCAACTCATGAAGCCAATCTGGAATCGCAAGACGCTGATGTAATGCCGAGACCGGCAGTATTCCAGACGCCGCCACAAGAAATAACCCCACCAGCACCTCCAACCACTACAGAAACGCAAGAGCAAACATCAAATCTACCCGCTTTCACATTTGTTCCTCCACCTGTTTCACGACAACCCCTAAGAACACCCACGAAATCAGGCTCGCCTCTCAAACCGAAACCCAAACATACGTTTTCGGCTGCATTTGCCCCTCCCGTGACCAAACCTTCGCCCAAAAAGTATCCGAATTCGACGTTATCCACTCCTGTTCATGGCACACCAAATAAGCGACCATTCTCTGTCATGCAAGATGGCACCCATGATCCTGGACGCCCAAGCCCGGCCAAACGGCCAGCGCTTACTCAAAACTCTTCGATTGGCACCCCAGGGAAGGGACCAACATTTTCCCAACCCAGGACATCAGTGTCCCCAGGTAAGAGGCTCACACCCAGGGTAGCAACCGGCTCGCCTGTTGCCACGAAGCGGCAGCCAGGCTATTTTGCGCGCAGAAAGAGTCTTGGGAACGCTTTGACCGTGCCACCAAATATCCGACGAGATGCTAGTACTACCCCGACTCCTGCTTCTCCCGTGAGACGGATTAACAGTGGTCGTGCTAGCTTAGGCTCGGCTTCATCAGATGCTTGGACGCGCTTTGACAGAAACGTAGCTGCACCTTCAATACCTACAATCATGCTTCCAGCCGAGGGGCCTCAAGTAACCTCGCCTGAAGATCTTCTTCAGCCTTCACCACAGTCAGGTCCTGTACGGTTATCACTGGCCTCTATTCTACCAACAACCGTGGTGCCTGCCGATGGGACTTCGGAGCAGCCTGATGTTCAACGTATGAGCGTGACTTTCGATCAAGGGGAGGAGAATATGGAGCCAGAACAACCGGTCTTTCAAGAAGAGAATCAACCTGAGGAGGAAGTGGTGAGTGTCATCACATACAGTTAATGATGTACGCTCTAACATGGTAGTGTAGCCATCAGTATCCATACAACAATTTTTCTCTATGACAGGAATTAGATTCATGGACGAACTGACTGCTCCGAGACGCTCCATACATCCCCATACCGGCAACCGTCAAGCACGAAATCCAACGGATATACCCCTATCGGAGTATTACATTGCCATGGGCATTGACGTACCTCAGTTGGGACTCTTCACGCGAGTCTCAAAAGATCTGGAGCGTTGGATGACGAGGAGCAAAGCTGACTTTGCTCAAGCTGAGGAGGAGGCAGCTAAGATCACTCCTGAATTGTTTGTCGAATTCATGCGTGCGGATGAAGAGGGTCGGGCCGAGCTCTTGGTGTGTTGAAACCCACTCTTCACCTACATCTTCAATAGTTAATGCGTTACGATCAGCACCAATTGAACCTTATTCGCGTTAATGCCCGAGGACAAGCTAAGTCGGATTGGTACGATTGGAAGCTCAGATGGGTGGAGGGCCTCCAATCGACTGGTGAACAGGCATTCAACGACCTTCAGAAGGTTTGTCTTATCTAGTTTCGTGTATGTATGCAACCCTCACTCTCCTTTCCAGGACGCCAAATCGCTGGAGCCCCTCAAAAAGTCTGCTGAAGAATTGGCTCCGACGCTGGAAAAGGAGTATAATGACATCCTCAAGGAGCTGGAATGCGAACAGCAAGAAGTTGCAGAAATCGAGGTTAGTGACCAAGAATACCTCAATGATTTGAAGCTTTCCATCGCAGAACAGAAGTAGGATTACCTCCACCCCTATTCGTGAGCGCTGCTTAACTGTTTTTTATAGCATTGAAGTCGAAGCGCTACATGCGGAGTTGTCGGAGCATACTGAGCAACTCAACTACCTTCAAGGTCGATTGGAGGAACTGGTGATCGGGAAAAAGGAGGCAACTGAAGCAATTGCAAAGGCGCGACATGTCTTGCAAATGAAGGAGAATAGCACCAGAACGGAGGTTTTCAGGCTGCGAGGTATGTATCAGCAATTGTTTGAGGCAGTACCGACTGACTCTTTTTTTTCAATAGATGAACTTGAGACTCTAGAAGATCTTCACCGCTTCCATATCACCAAAGTTGACGAGAGAACGTTCGAATACATTTACGCTTCTCACTTCAGGGTCATCATCCCCTGCAACAAGTATCTTCCCATTGCGTCGAGGGTAGAGGTTACTCGTGTTGATAGTCCGGCATTGAGGACAAAGGACGATTTCCCCAAATTGAGCAACATTTTACTCCAGGCTGCAAAAGCGCTCGTCCATAACTCGCAGCCAAGGTCTTGCAAAGAGGTTTGTAGCATTGGCTTGTTTTAGAAAGATCCATGGTGCTAATAAGACGATAGATTATTCATCATTTATCTGACTACTGGTCTTCATCTTCGCAGCTGCGTACACAGATTCGACTACTCCTCATTAAATACCCCGTCGAAATTCTACCGTTTGATTACAATGGACTTCCTGGATTTAGGGTGCGGACTAAAGTTATGATTCCCTCCAAGAAGGCAAAGGTCTTTGTGACGTTCAACTTCACACCTGAAGTTTTCTCTCGGTGGCCGATTTCGATCAACTCCTTGAGTTTTGATGTTGAAGTTGGTTATGGACCTGTTGAGTAGGTTACTCTGCATTATTATTTCTGGGGTTTCACTGATTGCCTTATTCAGTCAATCTACTATTACCCAAGCGCTGTCTGAGCGCCTTGCTCAAGCCACTCCCACTGATAATTACGCCTGCTTGCTAGACGCATGCATTGAGACTCAGGAAATTTTTAATCAGTAATATTATCAGTTCGTTGGACGCTTTTCTTGCTTCTCATTTCTCAGTATTATCCCATCTCATTCTTGAACATATCCCTCATTTGTTATATTATTTGGATACCGAGCTGTTGTACTTTCTTGTGTCTCTCATAGTCACACAATTTTCATGTCCACTTGTTTCAAGCTGCAAGGAATTCGGAAATAGTATATTATCGTGTAATAGTCGTAATCATGGTCATTACTGAGATCGTGAGATGGGGGGAAATAATAGAACACCAAGGATACCAAAGGAGCGTATAAACACACCACAGAGTGGACCGAGGACAAAGAAAGGATACATATTGAGCACAGAGATATGGTGCAATTCAACTGGGATTGCATAGTTCAAGAGGGGGGTTCGAAAACCAAAAAAAAATACCTTCTAATTATACATCAGTCGTAGATGGCAGTGCAAGCCATTAACACTCACGAGAAATAGCTCAAGAGAGCATCTGAGTTAATTGATCCAACTCAACTAGAAGAATAGACAGAACCGCTCGATCACCTCTCACAAGGTCTAACTCAACCTCTGCGAGATCTTTCACATTCGCCCACTCCGACGCAGCCACCTTCGCAGCATAGCTAACCCGAACAAACGCTCTTTCCTTCCTTCTCTCCGAATCCAAGCTTCGTCTTACGCTTTCCTCGCTCTTTCTTGTCGCCTCTCTTACAGATTGCTCACGTAGCGCCTCAGCCTGCCGCAAGCGATTTTCTAATAACACAGCATACGCCCTCGTATCCTCTCCTCTGCGCCCCTCCACCTCCAGATGCGCTATATGCCGAGCTGTTTCCTGCATTTTTCGTGCATGCATCTCCTTGAGTTCATGGATTTCTTTCTCCATGGCTTGCATTTGCATCAAGCGTTCTTTCGCCATAGTTTCTGCTTGAGCGAGTTGTAGACGGAGGAGATTGGTGACGGGTGATTCAACTGAGGATCCCTCAGAGTGTGAGAGGTTATATCGTTGTGAACCGTGCATAGCAGGCGAAGGCGTGACATCTGGTAAGAGGACCTGCGAGATCGAACCATAACCCGTTGGCGAGTCCAGCGCACTCAAACAAGGACTGGCAGGAATTTCAAGAGTCGCAGTTAAGGCAGGTGAAGCAGCACCTGAACGAAACGGAGCGGGGATATCGTGAAGCATTTTGTCCAATTCATCTTGACCAAGGGTTTTGGACGCCTCTGAGGCAAGTTGTTCCCAGGAGAGTATGGAGCCCCGACCGGCACTGAGAGCATTGCTCGTGGCCTTATGTATTTGTGGGGGCCTGAGGTGGGAAATCTCACCGAATTCTCCTTCGCCTGGTGGTAAAGGAGATAGGTAGGACATATTTTCCCGCGTTGGGAGCGAGGCCCGGCTTGGAGTTTTGGGAGGTGGTACTGGAGGTTTGCAAGACCGGACTTTTTGGATCCTGGGCATCGCCGGTGTAGGCGCACCTAACTTCGCAACAGGCGCAAGGAGAAGTTCAACGTCCTCGAGCTCGTCTTCGTCTTCGTCTGCACGTTCAGATATATGGGACATGTTGCCCACTTCAGCATTCGAACGCCCACGGACATGGCGAGCTGGAGGGGATGGACTTTCCGGGGGTACTCCAGAAGCTGGAGATTGTTTATTTATTTCTTTTAAGGTCCGACGGAGGGACCTGACAACGGGGGTTTGTGGGGTCTGAGGGGGGTTAGAGTTGGATGAAGACGATGATGGCGGGCGAGGTCCAGCAGATCCCGATGATGACGATGAAGGACGCGGAACTGCAGATACAGAAGTGGAGCTCTTATGTGTCTTAGAGGGGCGTGGTGGGGATGAGCGACTAGAAGTAGGTGTGGGAACGTTTGAAGTGGGTGTAGGGGGCGTGGGGGCAGGCGAAGTGTTCAAGGCCTTGAGCGCAGCTCGCAGCGGAAGAGGGCTTATGGGTCGGTCGACCTTTTCTGCAGGAACAGTGGAAGAGGCTACAGATCTCTGTTTTTCCTCTTTTTCGCTGTCGTCGGAGCAGCTTAGGCGACGTCTGGTGCCTGCACGAACAGTCACGGGTGACGGTGGCTTGGGCTGTTCAGTTACAGCCAGTTTGGGACGATACTTAGGCAATGATGAGGTGGCTAAGCTGGCATTCTTAGCACGGAAAGACGCGGCTCGGGTGACGACGCCAACCTGCTGGGCCTTGGGCGTGCTACTAGCGGATTCAGGCCTTGGAGGCTGTTCGTCGGATGGTGCGTTGGATATAGAAGCAACTCCTCGCCTGCGAGTACTGCCTTTGGACTCCGGTGTGGCCGTTCTGATAGGGGCCTGGGAAGGAGACCTAACGTCGCCCATGGATGTACGAGGATAGGTTGGCTTGGCCGGCTGAGCGCTGAGCCTACGAGAATCCTTGGTCTTCTTGGAAGGTTTACTTGCGTCTTTGGTGTCCTTGTCCGACTTGTTTATGACATCTGCAAAAGCCTTGCTCACTGAAGCAAGATTGAGAGACTGTCTGATGGATGTCCTTCTCGTGACCGGTCTGGTCCTTGGACTTTGGACTACCTGAGTTTCGCCCGGCATGTTAATACTGTAGGTCACAAGATACGGAGTCGTCGGGTCGTGCACTGTCTTCGCGTGTCGTCCTTGGGTTTTTCGCGTGGTCTAGCACAGCAGCAAGTCCACCTTTAGAACAGTCGCCGGATGTCTGAGCCAATGCCGAATTTAGGAAACTTGAACTTGATGTTCACGTCGCGTTTATTTACGCTTGTTGGTGGTCCTGTGACTTGTGCGTTCAGTCACTTGATCATGGACCTATGAGGGACCATAGCGCCAGCCCACATGCCGTGAACTACATTACAAAGCTACCACATAAATCGGATGTCTCCTCTCGAATAATACAGAAATACACCCATCGTTACCGCATTAATGAGAGTGTACCAGACACCCTCCAAAGCCAGTCCCCACGTTGACACGTCTGCCATTTGCGCCCGAAGCAGGATATATGGTATCAAGAAATAACGCGGTTCTAGCAGCGGTGTAGGCAGCAAGGTGGGTATCACCATAATGGGAAGAAGAAGCGTTTGCAAGAGCGATTGATCGCGACCTAAACGTCGATCAGTCCATATCTGTGTACTTGTATGTGGGGAAAGGCAAGCACGCACCAACACGCAAGAACCACGCCCATCCGCAGGCAAGGTATATCGGTACCAGGAGATATGGCACTAAGGGATGAAACATGTATACTCTCCTCCATAGATAGAACGTGTAGTGTCTGTTATCCGCTAGCAAGAACGGATGGTGAATTCTAGGTGGATCCTTTGCGTCAAAAATTTTATCATACAGTGATGAATAACCGACGTGAAAAGCCTAGTGGTGATACCCATGACCCCTACAACAACAACGGTTATCAATGCACGGCTGATACAAATACCATTTTGAGCAAAAGCCACCGGGAGGCATTGGCAGAGACGGGTACGAACATTTTTCCACCAAACATCCGCTTCGACACATCGTGGATCAGATTGAGAACGCCTTGGGGTCCGCTAACAAGCGCAGGCCATCCAAAAAAGGTTGCAATCGCAATAAAGTAATACAATTGCGGAATGTGGAAAGCTGGGATATGATTTGACTTGTCCCCTACGTTTATCATTAATCCTCCGCTTGCTCAAACATTGTACTGGTACACATACCGAGTACTATCCCTCCATTCCAGATGATAAAAGCTCCGAATGCAAGGAGGACGAGCAAATAAGGCAAAAAGGATGGTAATATATCCGGAAGAACCCCTGGTAGGCTCCTGGCTACCCGAGACAGATCGGCTGGAAGCCTCCGACTGAACCCTGTCGCAACGCAAAGAATCTTCTGAGAAATTGCTCACCTACGGAAGCGTGAAGAGCGGGAGGATCGTGTAGTTTCGCGGGAGACAAATTTGGCTTGACGCGCCTGAAGCGCAGATATGTGAGCTGGCTCAAGGCATAGGCATACATGACCCAGACGATATTATTTTGTCTAAAGGTGCAGCTGATCAGCCCTAGCTAAATTCCTCTTCATTTCATAAGAGCACAATGCAAATTTGAGCATGATGAACCCACCAGCGCAGCCAGCCAATGTTGGTCTTCTGTAGCAGCTGAGATAGTGGCCACTACAAATAACAAGCTTGGGACGTCTGTGTAATAAAGGAATCCAAAAAACCAAGCGATAGGAAACGCTGCAAGCACAATGGCTTCGAGCACCGGAGTCATGATCGATGCAGGCGGTCGCTCTCGCTTGTGATAGCACACAAGCCGAGTCAGGGCGATTGGTAAGGCTAGTAAAGACAGCAGAGTGGTGAGCCGAAGCATGGGTATATTGCATTTGAAGAGGAAGATTCGTTTCAGTAAAAGGGACATGATGTAACTGATGTACGCCGTCAGTTTCAGTGATTTATTTCATTGTGAAGATAATGGCAAGCGCAACGGAAAGAGGAGCGAGATAGGCATCCTCAGCATGCAGGCCGCACGCTGGAAGCGACTGAAATGACGTGGTGACCACATGAGGCACTCACAGGCCGGGAGGAGTTGTAATTTTTGGATCCCAGGTTGCGAAATCTCCGCGACAGTATGCTTGAGCCTGTGATATGTGAAATGGTTCATCCTGAAAACAGGCAATATGGATTGAGCGGCGACGCGAGCAAGTCGTAGAATGTGACGGACCATGTATGGCTGGTCAACGACCGCATTGAGTTCTTTGAGTATGGTAACCCCTACGGCGCAGAAAGCGAGGTACGAGGCGGCCATTTTGTTGTTGCCAACACAAGAGACGACGGTGGCGAGGTTCAAGAACCAGGATGCAACTGTCAGGCTTCTCCGGTGACTTTGTGGAACACCGGGCACGGAGGCCCGGAGCGCCAGGTCTAGTCGGAGTTCGTACGAACTTTGAGTCCATATTCCTGCATCCACAATCAGCAATCATGCATCTTTCATTTGGATAAACGACTGCCATCTTCGTCTTATGTTTAATCAGATCCGCGCTTGCACAATCATGTCCATGTTGGCCGAAATGACGATGATTGAGCGTTTTGGCAGAAACAGGTGCGTATCATCGGATTTTGTTCATACTTGTCCTACCCTCTCCAACAGCCAGAAGCAATGCAGGTATGGCTTACGCCACGCGTTGGTAGTCATGTCCAACACATATAAGGAGTCTCGAATTGCGATCTCAGTTCCCTCATCCAACCTGAGTTAGACTTCTCTTCTTGTACTTGCCAGTGATATCTCTGCACTTCCTTTCCTGGGGTGCCCTTTCCTATCTCCCAACACGACATAGCTAGATCCTTTCGATCATCGTGATTACACCCCTCGTAACGCAGGCCGCTCCGTCCCCTTGTAACTCCACGCGTCCTTCGCCCACCTCTTCGCTATGAGTCCATTTGCTCACCTCTTAAGCAAACAGAAAATGGACCGGCATTGGACTTTTCACCTTCCCCAAGAACTCCTTTGCAGGATTTTTTACCTATCCCTGTCAGAATCCCCATTCACCCTCCTTCGCCATGACCAGATTGGAAATCCTGTCCTGTCGCTGAATTTACAGAAAATGATCACACCCTTCACCCTTGGAGCAGTCTGCCGCTATTGGCGACATGTAGTATGGAAGGAACCAAATTTGTGGAACTCCGTCTACCTCGTTGCCAGCCCATGCAAGGCAGCTATTCAAGCGACGCTCCTTGAGCAGTGGCTTTCCCGTACCGGTCAGCTTCCCCTCTCCATCGACGTCGACTGCTCCGACGTCGTTCATAAAAGGTGGTCCTCACGCCATGAAAGAGAGTCTATGGACCTTTTGGAACCCATTTTCAAGCGCAGCATGCGCTTTACATCATTTCGCACCCGTCTACCACCTCAATGCCTGCTCCTTCCGGCAAAAGACGACCGTATTCCTGACCCCCGCTTCGAAAATTTGACCACACTTGAGGTTGTCCCTCTGGTTGTCACGGAAGGGATGGAAGATGACGACGAGGATTTAGATATCGCTCTCTTCCAGCACTCTCAACGTTTGCGTCGTCTCTTCATCCGTGAGATCTCCGTCGAACAAATCGACATTCCGTGGCCCAGCCTTTCTCTAGCTACCATTATAACACAGAACTTGACGTTGGACGACTGCCTCGCCCTTGCTCGTAATGCTCCCAACGTTGAAGTCTGCCAATTCGAAAACATTGGCTATCCAGAAATGAGCAAACTCGACAACTTCCCTGTTCTCCACCTATCTCGACTCCACACCCTATTTCTGGATTTCTCTCCAATCAGCCTTCGTTACGAGATCTTCTTCCGCCACATCACCGCGCCGAATCTGAAGACGTTGTACTTCGTTTCGGAAGAAGGGAGACAGTTCCCTGTGGATGAATTCAGGCAACTCCTGCAGCGGTCGGGTTGCACCCTTGCTCATCTCGAGATCACGGATTCCTATATGACTGCTCCAGAGGTCCAGCACTGCTTGGACCCAAGTGCTCAGTCCTTGGAATTCGTTCGGATTAATATCCGTACGTTGGATGGAGATGAGGTCACCTTATCCCACCAACCCATATTGACCAAATTCTTTCCGAAAATGAAGTCCGCCATGTTCTCAGCTCCTGCATCGATCATGAATGCTCTCTTTTCTCCTCCAACGCAGCCTCATCAGTAGACCGGTTGCTCCGAGATCCTTTACTTCCTCGCTTAATGTTCTACGCTTAGACCATCTTATCTGCCTTAATGGCGTTTCAATTTTACTTCCCATCTCCGTTTATTCCGTCCTGCGGTCGGAACTCTGTCTTCTTTCGCTCGTTCCTTGTCTTCTCTCCTATTTGCCCTGTGATGAAGAAATTTTGACTACCGTGTTGATCTCGCCACCAATCATGTTCTGCTGTGATTCACTTGTTCCGTTTGTAATAGTACCTAGTAATCGATATCCAGTGAATTGATGATACCTCTTAAGTCTCAGCTCGTGTTCGATCCTGGCGACCTAAGACTCCGCAGCTGAAGTCACGGGACTCGAATATGCGATTGACGACCAGAAAATAATTAGGTATGACGTCACAATCAAGAAGATATGTCAAATAAAGGAGATAGTCATCTATTCCCGCGGCCCTTCAGCTTCAACTGTGGCATAACGAAACAATGTGAAGAGAAAAAACTGCGGTACATCACATCTTCTTTTCAAGAGATGAAGCTTAACGTGATTTTCGCTATGAACAACATGGGGAACCACTACTTATGGCGATAAGAAGAGTACAAACAAACAGTAACCTTTCCTTTTTCCTCCTGGTCTCCTTTGCGTTTGGGTCAGGGCGTCTACGCGGTGAGGTCCAGACCATCGAGAGCTGGAATAGGACGCTCCGCTTGAGGGGTGATACGAGCTCCATGACGACGCTCGCCAGTTTCCTTGAAATCGACGATCGCAGTCTATGAAATTAAGAATCATCATTAGATCAAAATCCGTCGGAAGGAGATCGACTGGGGTGTCTGAGAACATACATGAGCCGTAATTCTGTTGTCCCAGAGGACGATTGTATTGGGACGCCACTTGACACGAGCTTGGTTGTCGACACTCTTATCGATGTGGTCGAACAAGAACTTCAAGATCGTTTCTAATAATACATAGAATCTCTGAGTGAGCAGTCGCCCGCAAGGAACCGTCCAAGGGACTGGACGCGAAGAAGAGGAGAGAGGAAAGAAATGACTCGAAACATACCAGATTCTTCACGTTTAAGTCCGACAATTCGACGAGTGAACTGTCTATTGACATACAGAGCCTCTTCCCCAGTGACTGGATGCCTTCTCACGACTGGGTGAACGTGTTCCACGGGCTCTCGACGGACTGTCGCACCGCGTCTACCGGAACGAGAGAAGTCCGCTTGTTCAATTCCGGAGTGAACCGCTTTAAGCGTGCTCAGGAATGCGATAAATTGGGGTGATAAACGCCTGAGAGTTGAAACTTGGGATGTGAAGAGTGTGTCACCGCCGGTTTCGGGCGAAGAGAGAAGGAAGAAGGTAGTTAGTCCGGGTGGCTGCAGTTCATAGGAGACATCCGAGTGCCAACTTATTGTGGTAATACTTTCGTCAATTTCGAAATTAAAGGTGGTGTTAGCGTCCCTGTTGTAAAGTTTGAGGACTGACCGATCGTGTGGATGAGACGGAGAGCAGGAGCGACTTACCGGTAGACGAGATGAATCTCTGGATACCCTGCAGGGTGACCCGAAGTTGGATGAATATGCAGCCTTTTAGGGTGCAAATAAAAGCGTCAGACATCTGGACACATAGGGAACAACAATGGCAAGTCTTACCTTCCAAAGTGGTTTCCCCATTCGCGGTAGAAATCAGGTCCACGATCAATAAAGTCTTGTTGATCCCTGAAGACCAGTACCCCCCGCCGAGCGACCTGGGCATGCTGTTTAAAACCACCGACACATCGAAAGAGCTTGAACTGCTCTTACCTCAAGGGCTATTTGGTCACGGCCGGAGCTGTCGAGCTCAGCAAGGTTAACGCCAGTAACCTCAGTGCCAAGGTTAGGAGTCAATTCAACAACACTAGTGGCGCTATCCAGAAAGGCGCGAGGGTTGGGTAGATTCAGAGCTCGGGCCCCAGGGTCTGTGTGGTCAAACGGTTCTAGCGGGGGGTATCGGTCCGCAGAGAAATGAGGCAAAAGGTGAGCATAACGATATTCCTCTACGGGTCTGTTCTCTTCCTCGTTTCGAGGACGCAATCGTAACGTTGCTGGACTCGATTCAATAGTCGCTGTCGTTGTGGCCATGACTTAGGTACTATCCTCGAAGTGTGGTGAAGATCCGGTAGCTTTGAGCCACCTGGGCAATTTATTCTCTGCAAGGCACTCGGCAGTGCGGCATAGTTCGCCATTCAGGCTTCGAAGAACGCAATGGAAAAACCAATGAGGTGAGGAGCTGACACCCTGTGAGTATCGCTCATATGTTCGTCTGTGGCAGATGATACCGCCCTCACGTCCAAGAATACTGTGATCAAAAGGTATGCATTCACGTAATAATTAGAAATACACTGGGCCGGTGAGTCAATACAGCAGCCGTATTATTGAAAACATACTGAAATGTTATCAAAGATTCCGACCTTATTATGATTGTATTGGATATTTATCGTGATTATCATGATAAATTTTCAATAAGCCATGTGGGGTATTGACTCGCCGGCCCAGTGAATAAGTATCTTAACTGGGGTCATGATTCCGAACAGTCCCCAATTGGCAATTACTCCAGAGGCCGGGCCAATCCATGGAAATGCTTCTAATGCAAGTAGTTAAGCTAATCTGTGGATCAATCACCGACCAAGTCAAAGACAACTCACAACCCTGAGTACACTTTATTGCACGTCATGTCGAATATCTGATAAGATAATGCTTGTCTGCTATTGTAAGCCCGCCAGGGCCAAGTTCAGTACATCAGTCACATTGCATTTACCATCCTTGACCTTTCACGCCCACTGAGTGTTCCCTCACTGTTCCCGCCCTATTCATGTGTGTATGGGAAAGCATAAACCATGGTAACAATGAGTCAGACAATGATCAAGGGACGGCCTACACTCTAATGAAACTATAAGTAGATCTAGGCATGTCGGGCGCATTAGCCAAGCTCGGTGGTGGCTTCGGACTAGAAGCAAGGTGAGGATGGTGATGAAAAGTATGCGGTGCCAATGGACAGCCAACGCACAATTCTGAAATATGAGCGGGCAGGGCATTTATGTGCGCATGCCACCTCATGCCATTGGGATCAGAATTCGAGATCTGATCGGGGGAGACAAAAAGCAAGCGCTGCATGTGATCATGCTCGTGCGACTCTTCTGCAGCGGCACACAATAACAACAATAAGGACTCGACACCATCATTCTAATTCAGCTATTTTGGCCCCAACCCTGCACTTCTCCCACCTCAGTTTCATCATCTCCGGCAGACACATTGGGTTTTCGACCGAAAACGCAGGATGCTCGAGACGAATGTGAGGCATTTTGACCGTCTTATAGGCTCGAGTTTGAGTCGAAAAATCTCTAGTGGACACTCGACAGCGGCTGAAGCTGAAAGCTACATTGATCAGAACTTCAATGTCCTGTAATAGGTTATCAGAAGAAGCATGATGCGCTCCGCGATTTCGCCCGCGGTACCTCCTACGCGCTTATTGTGTTTTTGTGACTGGGCTATCAGTGGCGCGGGCTATCCTGTAATGCTATTGATTATTGTCTAATTGTCTCCTGCAATGACACTGGGATTCTTTCCACCCTTCTGGGTTTTCGATCGTACCTTCTCAGGAATGGACAATTACCGGTCATGGTACCGATCCTTACGCGGGCTACCATTCTTAAGACCATCCTGTAATCTCCCCCTTCCTTATAGCGGCTCACCCCATACCCAGTTCCATAGCTCTGCTTAGGCCAGGCGTTCGCCATGGAGGACTCCAAACAAACCATGCCGTATTCGACGGAGCCCATCGTTCTTCGCGCTCGACATGTCCCCGATGTACCAGAAGATGTCGACTTTCTCATGGAGCATCTTAATGATCCCAACTTGGACTTGAAGAAGTCTTATCCTCCTTCAATGCGTTCTATGACGACAGATGTGCAAGGCAAGAAGATCTACGCCTATGATCAGTCTGACTATGATGCCGAATCCCAATTCGACTCGGACCGCCCTTCATCACGACACTCAACGACCATCGAGTTTGATGAGTGAGTCAAGATTTCACCCCCATTTTACTCTGCTCACTGGCCTATAGTGAATCCCCTTACCCCGAGGTCCGCGCTGCAGTTTCTAGTGTAGATGATCCCCAGATGCCTGTCAATACATTCCGGATGTAAGATCATTCTCCTGTCCTCCAGCCACTGATTAAGCTATTGGTAGGTGGTTCATCGGCCTTGTAGCGACGATTTTGGTCTCCGGGATGAACCAGCTCTTTACCCTGCGATGTAGGCATCTCTGCACTTGAAATACTCTTTTTGGGGCTGAATTCTCTCTTAGACCCCTCCGTTTTCGTTACGGGCATAGTTGTCCAGCTGATCACGCTCCCTATTGGAAAATTCTTTGAACGTATCCTTCCGATGCGACGTTTCAATACTTTTGGATACGTGTGGTCCCTGAACCCTGGCCCCTTCACGATCAAGGAGCACGTTTGTATCACTGTGATGGCTAATGTCGTCGTAGGCGGTGCCTATGCGACGGACGTCGTCCTTACACAACGCGTCTTCTACCACCAGCAGCTTTCCTATGGATATCAGATCATGGTCGTTCTTTCCTCTCAATTGATCGGTTATTCCGTGGCTGGGATTCTCCGGCAATTCGTTGTATGGCCTTCAAGCATGATCTGGCCTGGTGCTCTGGTCAATGCGGCCCTTTTCAACACTCTGCACAAGAATTATGGCAAACATGATTCCGGACATATCACCCGAGAGCGCTTCTTCCTCTACGCACTTGGGGCAAGCTTCCTCTGGTACTTCGTGCCTGGATACCTTTTCACCGCCCTCAGCATGTTTAGCTGGATCTGCTGGATTGCACCGAAAAACGTTGTTGTTAATAGTTTGTTCGGTGTCAATACGGGTTTGGGTATGAGCGTTTTGACTTTCGATTGGAGTATGATCTCTTTCATTGGAAGCCCCCTCGTAACCCCTGTAAGTTTTCCTGTCACTTTGGGCTACTATTTAACTGACGGTTACGTACCTTAGTGGTGGTCTGAAATGAACACTGGCGTAGCCTTCGTTCTTTTGTTTTGGATCTTGGCCCCGATTTTGTATTGTACGTAAATCACCCACTTCTTCGCAATATTCCTGCATCTAATCGCCATTCAGTCACGAATGCTTTCAACTCTGCTTATTTCCCCATTTCCTCCGTTCAGTCCTTCGACAATACAGGTGCTCCCTATCAGGTCAGCGCCGTCGTGGACGAGAACGTTGTCTTCTCCCAAAGCCTGTACTCGCAGTACTCACCCATCTTCTTACCTGCCACCCTCGCTGTGGCTTATGGTGTCGCTTTCGCTGCCTTCCCAGCGGTGTTCGTGCATACCTTCCTCTGGTTCCGCAAGGATATTGTCAGGCGCTTCAAAAGAAGCCTTAAGGATGAGCGTGACGTCCACTCCCGCCTCATGTTGGCATACGATGAAGTCCCGATGTGGTGGTACGGCCTTCTGGGCGCTATCTGCTTCATCCTCTTGTGCGTCAGCGTCGAGGTTTACCCAACTCAACTCCCCGCCTGGGGCGCCTTAGTTGCTTTCCTCCTCTCCGCCGTCCTCGCGATTCCCTTGGCTATGCTCATGGCCATTACCAACCAGCAAGTGCCAACTCAAGTCGTGCATGAACTTGTTGGAGGCTACATGTTCCCCGGTCGTCCGATTGCGAACGTTCTCTTCAAGACCGTTGCGTTCATCGGCAGCCACCAAGCCATAAGCTTTGCTGGCGATCTCAAGCTCGGCCACTACATGAAGATCCCTCCCCGTATCATGTTCAATGTCCAAGTTGTCGCATCGCTCGTCAGCTGCTTCGTTGTTACAAGCGTCCAGGATTGGATGCTCGCCAACATCGAGGATATCTGCACACCCAGGCAGAAGGATGGATTCATGTGCCCTGGAACCAACGTTTTCGCCACTGCGTCTCTCGTCTGGGGTGGCATCGGACCACGAAGAATGTTCGGACCTGGAGCGCCTTACAATGCTCTTCTGTGGTTCTTCCTGATTGGTGCCCTTCTCCCCATCCCCTTCTACCTTCTCGCCCGTCGATTCCCCCTCTCTTTCTGGCGATACGTCAACATTCCGATCTTCTTTGCTGGTCTTGGTGCGATCCCTCCTGCATCAGGCCTTAACTACATGTCTTGGGTCACCGTTGGTTTCTTGTTCAACTATGTGATCAGGAAATTCCACTTCAGGTGGTGGATGAGGTATAACTATATCTTGTCTGCTGCCCTTGATGCCGGTGTTGCCATCGGTGTGGTCGTGATTTTCTTCTGCCTTCAATTCCCGAAGGGCGGTGTCGAACTGAACTGGTGGGGCAATCTGTGAGTAACCTTATGTTTTCATGTATTGACGTGACGCTGACTTGACTCTCTTATAGTGTCTGGCAAAATACTGCTGATGCGAACGGTATGCCGTTTAAGACCGTTCCCGAAGGCCAGATCATTGGCCCGGCAACATGGTCATAGACGACGTTATTTTCAATCATACCTCCTGTGCCATACCACTATTCGGGCTTTTGACGCTGTGCGTGTTTTCCCACTTACATCTACCCTAAAGCAAGCAATACTTGCTCTACACTCCACTTTTGTATTTTCATTTTCAACACCCATTCCTCCTTTAGTCAGTGAAGGGGCTGTTTTACGATGGATGATGCATATACCATTAGCGGTTGTACTTTGGCAAAAGGGCTGGCTACGCAAATTTCAGACACCATTCATTTACCCACTTCTTGGCTTACACGCATGTTGTATCAGTGGTTTTTTTTTTTTGATGACAAGGACGCAGTACTTTGTTCATATTGTTATTCTTTCGGATGCCTCACTCATTCACGAATGCTTTTTATCTCATGTAATATCACACTACGACTGCAATACAACATGATTCAACCCCGAACAGACGAGCACACTTGAGAGTTTTTTCAGGTGTAAGGGTGTTAGTTTGATAAGCGCCTGTCACTAGCAGCAAGCAAGGGCAGTCATTTAGCACACAGGGGGATTTTACAGAGATGAATAAAAACAAAAGTAACAGCGCAATACACTAAGCAGAACCCCAAATCTTGACCTCCCTTCCAGTCGCTACCCAAATTTCCTTGCCCTGCTCACCAAACACCAGCTCGGAGATGTCGCCGTCTTCCTCAACGCGCACTAGTTCTTCCCAGGTCTTGTGTGCAAAAATTTTCGCGCCATGATTGCCGGAAACGCCCAAGAACTGAGCGCTCTGGTCGTAGGTGACTCGGTTCACCTTGAAGTTCCCGCCGAGGTCAATGCTGTGCGTGCTCTTCGTTTTGCGTAGATCCCAGATGGAGACCGACGACAGAGAATCAGGGGCAAGCATGTGGTAGCCATTTTCGGAGAAGGTAAGAGAGTTGACAGTGAAAGGTGTACCTTCACTGGGAGTCAAGGTGGCTGCAATAGCGCCTGTGCGGACGTCGAAGATCTGGATAGTAGATGTGGGGGTACCAGTGGCAATGAGGGTGCCATCAGGGTGAACTGCGAGAGACGTGAAGGGCTCGTCTGATGGTGCAGAGCGGAAGACTTGGGTGAAGTTAGTTAAATCATGGATGGAATACGTCTTGTCCAAAGAGGCGTATACCGCGAGCGTGGAAGTGGGATGAACTGCCAGGCCAGAAATCTCGCCTTTGTGAGTACGGAAGGTGTAGTTGGCAATGTATTCCCCAGATGCATCATCCTGAGACCAGATTTTGGCAATCTTGTCGGCACCAGCGGAGAGAAGTAAAGTTTTATCGCCTTCACGCTCGCGGAAGGCAACGTGGTTGATCTTCTTGCTATGACCTTTAAGAGAAGCCAATACTTTGTCCGTACTCCTGTCATAGAGCTGGACAGTCTTGTCGTTACCACCAGTAAGGAACTGGGAGGGGTTGACGCGGGAAACGGCGAGGGAGGTAATGCCAGCAGGAGAGGCGGAGTGAAGGGAAGGAATGGAGTGTTTGGCAGCATACGTCTTGACTTCAACGGCAGTTGTGTAACCTGCAGGAGGCTTGCGTTTTTTGCGAGCGGCAGAGAGTGTGGCATGAGTCTCGTCAATTTGAGAGACGACAGAGGCAGGAAGGCCCTCCTCAGTCACACCACCTTCACCCATTTCTACATCTCCGCCATCTGCGGGGGCAGAGGGCGCGATGCCTATCGAGGCTTGAACGTTGGCTAGGGCTCTGACAGAATTCAGACGATTGCTTTGGCAGGAGAAAGTAGATACGACGACGTACTCTCGAGCAGCATCACGCTCACGAACTAAACGAGCAACAACGCGAGTGGCAGCATCCTGCGAGTACAGTGCATAGCTCAGTTCCTGTCGCACAGAGTTGTACTTTTGCCTGAGCGAGAAAAGTTCGAGAACAATAGCGTCGTATTCGTTCTGCAGAGTATGCAGGAGGGCGGGTAGAGAGGTGTGAGTGGGTGGTCGAGGAGGTGCAGTTTCAGGAGCTATAGACGGTTTGTAAGTCTTATGGAGGAGAAGGGACAATCTGAAGTACTAACAAGCTTTGAGCTCTATGAGGTCGGATTCCTCGAGTTTGTCGCCAGTGACTGGATCCGTGCCATTTTCCGTGATGTACTTAGTAATGAGCCTACGCTCGTAGATATGGCCCGACTTGACGGAGACGACGGGGTCCTGGGGCGGCTCGCCTGAGATTGCACAGAAAACCATTTCACTGACAGTGAAAGACGCGACTAGATTTGTTCAACTCCGCGTCACTTTTGTTGACTCTTGTTTGTCCTCTCCCTCCATCCTTGCGATCACCATGTCAGAGAAACAACAGCGGCTCGTCTTCAGTATCATCGAGTTTCTCAACCAGTCTATCGATGATGGAACGGTGAAGGCAGATGACAAGGAGAGCTTGGAGGTTGCCGGTACGTTTCCCGTATTACATTGTCGGGATTTCTTATCTAATCTGCGCCAATTAGTCCAGTGCATCGGCGAAGCATTTGGCGTAGATCCATCTAACCAGGAGCAGGTTGAAAAGCTTTCTGTGAAGCCAGCGACCTTGCGGAGTATATTCGATGTGTACATGAAGACTCGCGACAACTTTGGTGCACGTGCCCAGGCTTCGGCCTCATCTTTCGTGGACGCTTCTTCGTCGAGCTCGAAATCGCCCACTGCGGAAGATAAAGAGAAGGCCGAGAAACTCAAGCAGGAAGGAAATATACTGATGACGGCGAAGAAATATGACGAGGCCATTGAAACATATACCAAAGCCATTGCCCTCGACGGAACAAATCCCGTCTATTACTCCAATCGTGCTGCTGCTTATTCCAGCAAGGGTGACCACCTGTCAGCCATTGGTGACGCAAATAAAGCCATTGAGATGAATCCAGAATTCCTCAAAGGTTATAATCGTTTAGGGTATGTCCGTGTTCCGCATTTATATCAACCAGAGGATCTGATTCGTACATGTGATTATCCAGACACGCACAGTATTCACTGGGCGACTTCAAGGCTGCTGCAGAAGCATTCGAAGGTGGTCTTAAAGTTGATCCTTCCAATCTGGGTTTGAAGTCAAGCCTTGCAAGTGCCAAAGCGAAAATTGCTTCTGAAAACGATGTGTCTCCAAGAAGCACTCCAGCGGCTGGTGTTGACACCGGTCCAGGTGCAGGCGCAGGTGGTTTAGGCGGCCTTGCAGACATGTTTAGAAACATGGGTGGAGATGGAGGCGGAGGCATGCCCGATATTGCAAGCCTCATGAACAATCCTACAGTTATGTCGATGATCCAGCAGATGGCACAAAGTGGTGGTCTTGATCGACTCATGCAGGATCCCTCTGTTGCTAACATGGTAAGTCTGTCATCAGATTCTGGGATCCTCATTCTGACTGGTGGCATCAGATGAATCGAGTGTCATCTGGCGATATGCCCTCAATGGAAGAGCTGATGGCTAACCCTGAGTTCAGAAATATGTATGCCGCCGTCCTTTAGTCTTTTTGTTATTTTCACGGGCACTAACCCGGCTTGCGTCAGTGCATCACGATTTGGAGGTGCTATGGGAGGTGGTGCTGGCAGGCAGTAAAGTCGCTTACAGTTGGAGGGAACAATTCATCTATACCTTGGATTAATCAGTGGTACACACTCGCATATACGTTTACACGCGTCAAAGTCATTTCTGGTTTACCTCTTCATGGGGGTGTCTAGTCGAACTCTCAATCCCTAGGTCCTCAGACCAACTCCTCATCCGCTTAAATTCTATGGCACTCGGGCTGATTGGAAAGGTCGCCCTCAACCCAGGTACGTCTGAGTAACAACCAGCTCAGAGAGAAAGTGTAATCGGTCAAGCAGGGGTAGAAAAAAGTTCGTGACCTGAGCTAATTGCTCAAGTTGAAGCTGCAGGGACAAAACATAGTGGATAAGCTTTGCGAGGGACAAGAAGCCATGAACATCACGCTCGCGTATCTTGGAGCCTGAAGGATCGAACGTCAGCTATTGAAGCGTTCAAGTTGCTTGAGCGAAAAATGTCCTGTCGGAAACAGCATTAGACACCACCACCTAGCGGTCGCATTAAACGATAAACTAATAGGGTATGTGACGGTCGTTGTGGAGTACATCCTTTGTAATGAATCAGCCAAAACATAAGAGTGGTCGAACCATGAGCCTCGTTCGATAGAAAGAAAATAGGAAAGCAGAGGTTAAGACAAAAATGGTACACAAAAAGCACGACAGCAAACAGTCAATGTCCGATACCAAAACGTTCCATGAGATCGTGAAGAAAGCCGGAGAGCGGAAGAGAAGACCATAAACAGGAACGAAAAAGGAAACAAAGAAAAGGAGATCAGTAGAGGACGAAGTGTGACGTCGTATTCCGAAATCCAGCAACCGCCATTTGACCATCCAAAGTAAAAAGCACAAACTATATTCCTTTTCATAAACTCCTGCGGTCTCATAGGTCTCTGCGCCACCCCCAGTCTGACAAAATCCACGATTCAATTTCTTGCGTAATTTTATATGCCAAATTCGAGAGAGAAACACAGCAAATTGGAAAACGCCGAGAGCCGAGAGCTAAAAAGAGACAAAGCTAAACGGAAACCAGCGAGATTTGTTGTAGGTGACGGAAATAGCGAAAGGCAAGCTATATCGAACAGTGTTCAATGACGAGGGGGAATGGGCACTGGGTATACCGGAAACATGTTAAAGGAGGACCGTGATACTGGAATTGCAATACATGTACACATGGGGGTAGGAGGGCATGAAGCTTGGAGACCTGGGTGTTCAGGCGATGTCATCAGATGCTGTGTCTTCGTTGCTTTTGCGGCGCTGAGGTACGCCTGCGAAGATTAACCACGAGGAACATGGGGACGATGCGGAAGGTGAGGGAGGCGCTGGGCGTGTTCGGTGATCACGGGATCCGGGATTCATCAATGATCGACATCTTGACATGATGATGATGTATGTACATTTCCCATAATAACGCCAACGTTGTCAAAGAATAAATAGTGGAGACGGTGACGGAGGCCCATGATGTTGATGGAAAGCGGTGCCACTTCCGAGCACAGGACGATGCCTATACTTCATCTTGGCCATCGCACTGACAGCAAGACATGGAAGGCCGAGGCTGACAAACAGAATTTAGACCCGTTCCCTTCCCTCCTAAGTTCACGTTCCGCAGCTCAATGGCAGAACTGTGCCAGTCCTTCAAAAGTCGCGCTATACGATATAACATTAGCAAGCGTGGCCTCGGGCACAGGTGGAGCAGCAAAGATAGCATCGCGGGACACTGCAATCATAGTTCCTCCGAATGAGCCTTCCGGCGCATTCTCCGCGTCTTTGTGGGAATTTGTCGGGCAAGTGCTGGGGGAACCTCTGATAGCTGTGCAGGTAGGTTTTGTGGATGTCCCTGATACGATACTTGGTCAGCTGTGAATTGAATGTGAAGCCGGCAAACTGACATGTTTCATGTGGTATCTCAATCCGCTTGAGTGCTTGTATGCCTTGAAGCAATCCGGAACAGGACAAACAAAATCTCGCTCATTATCCTCTCCTTCAGGATCTGTCCCGGAGCCATTCTCCTCGTTAAGTGACTGGCTGGAAAACCTTGTTGACAACGCTGTCCGAAAATGTGCTGTTGATCTGTGGTAGCAACCATGACAGAATCAGAAAATTGTTTTTTGTTGATTGATCTTGGCAAAAACTCACATTTGAAGGTGATATTGGAGGCCATTAATTGACTTTGGGAATTTTTTTCTATTATTAGACTAGCCTACCCCAAAGAATTGACGAACACACCTTCCAGGATTTGCCACAGCCTGCAAGAGCACAACGGAACGGTTTCTCGGTATATGGTTCATCACTGTGCTCAATCTTGTTGTGATCAAACAGCTCTTTTGATGTGGTGAAACAAGAACGACTTGTTGTGGCACCACTGGGCCAACAAGTGTCCGTACCACAGGCATAAGGCCTAATAGAAGGGCTGAGTGAAGCACAACATTAGATTACACCATGGGATAAATTGCGGCTTAACTCACTTTGCTGTCAAAGGAAGATTGGATGAAAGTCTCATGGGAGTACCCGGTTTGAGCAACTTCTTGGATGTTGAAGTTGGCCTACGGCTTCTTGATGGTGGCACATGAGGGCGGGTCGGTTCTCTTGGCGTAGAAAATAATAGTGAGGTTGTTGAACTCATCGATTGTTCACTGCCAGGAAGATCCACTGGTGACGAGACATTAGGACTCGAAATGGGAGATACGGAAGGAGCGATTGAGAAGGGTGTGGATGCAGCAGATGAGTCCTCATAATTTGTATCCGCAAGTAAGGTATTTGGAGTTGATTGTGGGGATTGCTCAAACAACGGAGCAAGCAGGTCAGATAGATTCGGAGATTTCCAGAATTCCTGCAGAGGATCGAAATGAAAAGGGTTATCGTTAGACTGAGAGATTGGAGAAATGGAAATTGATTGTTGTACATTGAGGGAGATCGGTGGTTGCAAGAGAGGTGACGCGAAAACCGGTGGTAAAAGAGAAGTAGTGAGATGTTCGATTGCAGGAGCAGTTTCGTTGGATAGAGAAACAAGCGGGTCGTCCAGCGACATCAAATCATCGTGTTCGTCGTTCTGATCTGCGTTTAATGTTGTATCCGCAAGTGATGGAGGCTCAGGTTGCGGTTGGACATCCATCAATGGCGGTTCACTCGAGACCGGTGGTAAGGGTCGTGGAAGCTGTGGAGGGGCCGATAGCGCCGCGCTGAGGGATGAGGACGAGTATTGAAAGGGTGCAACATGCGGCGAGACGGGTACAATGTCCGGTGAAGGTAATCGGAAGGAATGCGACGGACTGAGTGAGGAACCGGGTATAGGATATGATTCTGGCGGATAGTACGGCGGCCAGATATTAAATCCAGGGTCAGGTTGTGATTCTGCAGAAACCGTTGATTGACTGTCTTGTATCGAAGCTTCTTCTGTGATCGGAGGAGGTGGATGGGGCGCCTGAGCAGGAGACAGCGTCGGTTGACTCATTGCCGGCGAGGGTAAGGGTCGGTTTGGATATGAAGGACTCAACGCTGTATTCGCATGAACAACGATCGAAGGTGAACTAGAAGAGCTCGTAGAGGCATTGTTGGATGTGCTGTTGGAGGTGGCCAGGTGGCCACCTGCTCGTAACGCCGCTGCCTTTTTTCTCTCTAAGAGCCTCCATCTATGTCCGCAGTCAGAAATCCGATCCACATCCTCCGGAAGATATTTACCTATTCCTACATCCAAGACCGCTACGCTGCATTTCTTGCCCAATTTGACCCCATTTCCCGCCAATGCGTCCAAAAACTTCGAGGAGCTTTTCGTCCTCTTCGCTGGTCCATTCGTCCTTCTTCAGGCTCGGATCAAGGGCTTCCCTATAGCGTTTGGAACATGCATCGTCAGTCCTCCCAGGTATAGAGCGGGCGATTGTCGACCACTTGGCACCATATTGTTCGTAGAGATCCAAGAGTAATTTATCTTCATCCTGGGTCCAAGCAGTCTTCTTAACGTTTGGTGAAAGTGAATGAAGCCAGCGCTTCAGAGAAATTGAGCGCCTGAGTAGCAAATTGAGTATCTAGAGAGACTACCTTTCGACAGGCCTTGTTGGTTCGACCGGGGATGCAGAGAGCAATGTTTTTCCAATTATCGTGCTCGCCGTGCTTTGCAACAGCTTCCTTGAGTAGTTGATCTTGGGATGAAAATAAGTAAAAAAAGAAATTATAGGGAGTAGAGGAATCACCTTCGACTTCAGTCCATGGTCGCCCAACATTTCTCTCTGCCATGGAGAAGGATGAATCATGAAATCATGACACGGCGGTGAAGTTAAGGCGCTCTGCTCGACACTGCATGAGCCCAGAGGTGTCACACCATCTTGCTCCTTCCTGATCGGGACTGGCTGTGACAGAGTCACTATCAGACAGAGCAGCCTACGTTTGAGTCATATTATCCTGCCTTCAACATGTCCCTCGTGCTCGATTATTCATCCGACGATGTTGAGCTCACCGCATCTGTTGCAAAGGATGCGTTCGGAATTTCCTCATTACCTACAAACAAAAAACCTCACGTCAACGGGTCGACGGAGTCAGTACCTTCAACAGATGCTGCACCACATGTATTGGCAGAGGTGAGTGTCATTTGACGTGAAATTTCAGTGCAAATTCTTAGCAGCGACTTAGGACCCTTTGAAAATGACCTCGCTTGTAACGAGACCAACAGATACGCAAATGAATGTGAATATTCCATACAAAGACATGATGTTGCCACTTCAAGGTCCCGAAAACCCCTTCAGCGACCGGAATCGCTTCCTCAACCAAAATGCACTGGCTGGTCATGTAGAAGAACAATCTATGTCGGAACATGCTTTCCGTGCACAGCACCTGACCCACTCGATTCTAGGGTACTCAGCGAATCCATCTGTAGATCCCAATGCTCCCGCCTTTCTTGGTTCAATCGAGGATGCCAAAGCCAACAACTTCCAGACGATAGACAATCTGAGAGCGTCAAGAAACGAACGCAAAAAGCTAAAACGTAAGCGAGAGAACAAAGGGGATCTTGAAGTCGTAGACGGGGAGAGTGCTTATGTTGGGCCTTGGGCGTCATGGAAGGGCGAAGACAATCAAGTGGACTTCCTGGCTGGGATTACTGCTGGTGATGAGGAGGAGGAAGAGGAGGAAGAGGAAGAAGTTGACCAGACCCGCAAGAAAGCTAAGCCCAAGAAAGGAGCCGTCGGTCAAGAGACATCAGTCTTCCATGGCACTTCTATGACCGACTATCAAGGAAGAACCTATATGTCTCCCCCCGTTGCAGACGCGCCTCAGTTGTCTCAAGAGGCAGGCTCTCAAGACTGCTTCATTCCGAAAGTTTGTATTCATACGTGGACTGGTCATACTCAAGGCGTCTCTGTGATACGAACGTTCCCCGAAACCGGGCATCTTTTTATCAGTGGTTCCATGGACACGAAAATCAAGGTGCGCACGCTACAGTCCGATTTTACACGTGTCTTCTAAGAATAGTCATTTAGCTTTGGGATATCTATACACACGGAAATTGCCTACGAACTTTCCATGGCCACGTCAAAGCCGTGAAGGATATCTGCTTCTCGAACGACGGTCGACGATTTCTTTCCTGCGGTTACGATCGTCAGATGAAACTTTGGGATACGGAGACGGGCCAGTGCCTGAAGCGCTTCAGTAATGGAAAGATACCCTATGTCGTGCGCTTTCATCCAGACGAGGACAAGCAAAATATCTTCCTTGCTGGGATGTCAGACAAAAAGATCATACAGGTACGCTCTTCGTTATGTTTAACCGAAAACATTCCTCACGGCTGTAATCTTGTAGTATGACATTAACTCCGGCGAAATCACGCAAGAGTACGATCAGCATCTTGGGCCTGTGAACACTATCACTTTCGTGGACGAGAACCGGCGCTTCGTCACCACTTCAGATGACAAGACTATTCGCGCTTGGGACTTTGATATTCCCGTGGTGATCAAATATATCGCTGAGCCACACATGCACTCCATGCCTTCGGTAACTCTTCACCCATCAAGTATACCGAGTTCCCTTCTACGACCACCTGCTTGCTGAGCCTTTGACCTAACAGAAAAGTATTTTGCTGCTCAATCGCTCGACAACCAAATCCTTGTTTATAGCACGGACAACTTCCGTCAGAATCGTAAGAAGCGATTCGCTGGCCACTCTGTAGCTGGATATGCATGTCAGGTCGGGTTTTCTCCCGATGGCAAGTGGATAAGCAGCGGTGACGGTGAGGGAAATGTCGTGTTTTGGGATTGGAAGACTGGGCGTATCAAGTCACGTCTGAAGGCACACTCCAAAGTGTGCATCGCCCACGAATGGTTGCCACATGAAACTGTAAGTCCTCGGCCACACGAAAGAAAGCAATGATATCAACGTCCCATACAGTCCAAGGTCATTACAGCTTCATGGGATGGTCTTATCAAGCTTTGGGTGAGTCGCGTCCTTTAACTGGCTTGGAACGGGACTGAAAAGGTATTCTTCAGGATTAAAAACTTTCTATCTGTACAGTACATGATAATGCTCATGACATCACCATCCCACACCATCGAAGATTTGCAAGGAATGCATTGAATCTCAGAAACAATGCAACTACCGGCCCCGGCAGGAACGCAAAAGAGCATTTCCAAAGCTCGGGGAGAGATATTCGCATGATCAACCGCCACCGACTGCCGTTCTTCAAGGCCCCATCTGTATGAGTGGATATCGTCCGTACATGGCCTTACATCGCCCAATTATTTTTGAGTTCGCCCGACCTTGAGTGCGGGTCATGAGAAGCTCTTCCG
>KQ962765.1:262843-294759 GCA_001563735.1 Leucoagaricus sp. SymC.cos
CCATATTCCTTTTCCATGTTTCTCATCCAAGAAGTAGGCTCTCCGTAATTATCCTTTGGATCTCGGATATACCGGATAAGTTGTTCCTCTGTCAATTGACAAACATTCTGTGGGCCATGCCAAGTCTTTCTGCAAACTTTGCAAAATGAAAATTTGCAGGCTGGACAAATCCTGTAACGGCTCCAGCCAGAAGCTTCGTCTTCAGCTTCCGGAGGTCGCCGTACCCCTTCCTGGCATACAGGACAGTATGCGACATGTCTGTCTGCAGAGAGATACAACAATTAAACCGACTAGAGATTTGACGTCGATCATAGAAATACTTACCTCTCGCGAGATCCCGCTGTTCCCTCATTCGCATCCACTTTACGAACCACCTCCCTCCGTCCTCTACCTCAATCGGCTTATCGGCCGGCGGACTGGTGTGGTGAGGGGAAACGTTAAACACTGCACGAACATCGTCCACTTTCGCTTCTCGCTTCGCCTTGACGCATTCAACCTCGGCACACCCGACACGCGAGAGGTTACCGTCAGTGATTGCTGATGCCCAGAAGTCATTTAAACAGGCACGACAGAAAATGTGGTTGCATCCTGATAGCTGAATGCACAAGGAACCTTTACGAGATGTAAGGCAAATGGAACAATCATAGGTTGCCTGGGAAAATTGCTGCGCCCTAACCTGCTGTGCATGAATTGCAAGTTGCAAGGATAGGATGCGAGGTGATGCATGTTGTAACCTGTTGGGGTGATTAAGAGTATGTTAGCGAGCGTAAGCGAGTGTCATGTGAGTGAGTCGTTACCTCAAAACGTTGTCCGACGAGAGAAGACCTAGTTCAGCCAGAAACCGGCCACAGCAAATGCACTCGAGCCATTCATAGAGTACCTGGCTCCCAGGTTGCCAGAGGCCAATCAAGTGGGCTTCGAGCTGTTCCGAGTTAAGCGCAGGAAGCCAAGCTGCCTTGGCTGTAATGTGCTCGATTGATGCTGACTTCTGCTCAGGATATTCTGGTGGCAATGAAACGGTGACCGTGATCGGGGGAAAGCACGAGATTGTGGTATCTTCAACCTGGGTTCGGTCTTTGCCTTGGGAGGATATAATAACGTTCACAGATTCAGGAAGTTCCACTGGAATTTCAAAAATAAGAACCGGTTGCTTCTTGCTTGAAATGACAACCCAGTCCGGGTAGATAGACTACATAAGAAATTGATCAGGTTGAAGTGGATCACCGAGGCCGGGTGCGATACTTACCTGAAGCGCAAGGATTTCTTCCTGCTGTATTTCCGTAAATTGTTCAGTTCTTTGCATCGTCGTGGTTCAGAGTTAGCATGGATGACCATGAATGTCGAGGTTTTTGGTCCCCTCGCGCTAGAGACAACGCCTGACGCTAAGTGACTCGAGCGCTCGAAGTCTAGCAACCACCTGTTTGATTTGGGATGGTGTTGCCAAGTTTTTCTCAGGACCAAGGGGCTAGTGGCAGTGTTCTGTGATGCACGGTGGTGGCGGGACGTTGAGCTTCTGGATAAGTAGCCTGTACGTTGAATGTGTCGGTGAAGTGCCGCTGAACGAGGTGGAGTATCAAACCATGACAGCTTCGGAGGCTGGGTTGGGGGTAGTAAAGATCACGAGAAATGGATACATGATATGAAGACGTTGACCCACCGAATATATGTTGACTGTTGGCGCCGCAGAAGAAACATTTCCGCCTGGAAATGCCATGACCCCAGATTCTAGTTAACCGAGGTTAGGCGAGCGATCTAACCGTTTAGGCCTCAGAGAACTCGACATGTGGGCAAGCGGGATATTCACTCGACTCAAGTAAGCCACGTTTGAAGAACACCTTCGAGATTGGACCACATCAGAATAGATGACTGTCACATGGCTGCAACCAACGTTCGCTAGATGATCAGAAAGACCAGAGCCAAATTCTGCAGACCTTGACGTGAAAAGGTGGCAAAGGAGAAGATTGCAATTAAGTGGCCACAGGCACCGTCCAGTATACAGTGACCATCAATAACAGAAGGACCCTGGAATATCCTAACAGAGACTGGATCCCAAAAATTCGCGTTTTTTGCAAGCGACGGCCGGGACGGATTCCGTTGGGAAATCACGGAACTAAGGGCCGATGCGTCATTATTTGTTCATGATGATCGGGCATTAGCGATCAGCGTTTTCCAGGTATTATAATTGCCCTGCGCCGTCGTTTCAATGAGAACTGCGAGGGTATGTGCTCAGAAGAAGCTCGGCATGGACTTGTCAACAACACATAGGACGCGCGCTAATGGAAGGGTAAGTCGAGCGTGTCGGAGACGAGCGCCATCACAAAAGGTCCCATCGCGGACCTGATGGCGACAGGGTTCTAAGAGCGTACCGGTCCTTACGCGTATCGTGGCATTGGGGTTCTGAGTGTGAACGCGTACGAACTCGTACGAAAAGGAAGAAAAGCTATGATCACCACGTAGATTTGCAATCGACGATGGGCTCTTTTGGGAGATGCGGACTGAGTGGCGTGCAGCATTACCTACAAAAGTCGTTATCGATAACCAGTACCCCAACAACTTGTTCCCCCGACATCATTCCCCTTCCTCTCTAGCTCCGCTTTATTAAGTCCATATAAGTTTCATATCGCTCTCCCCTTCCTCATCCTTTCTTCCACAGACCATCATGTACCCAGCCGACGGCACCCGTTCTCAACTCGAGTGGAACTCCACTCTCAATGTCTCTGAGGCTCCCGTCCCCACTGAGAGCACCAAATATTTCCGCAAGGTCAGTTTTGATGCACTTCATTCAGTCTCTTCCTATATTTACAGGGGCTGCGTAGACCTCAATTATTGCGACCATTGGTGAGCTTGAAGGTTTCTATCGTCACGGCGTCCATCTAATATCTTCCAGGGCCCAAGGTTAACACGGTCGAGAAGCTCGCAGAGCTTCGCCGTGCTGGTGTTAACATCGGTTCGTAACTAGACTCCCAGAGGAAAAACGTCGAATTAACGCCTTACGCCTTGCCACAGTCCGCATGAACTTTTCGCATGGATCGTATGAGTATCACCAGAGTGTTATCGATAACACCAGGAAAATGGTCGCAGGTACAACTTTCCCCATTTGTCTCACCTCTTTGCTTCTTGAATTGAATCCCTCCTTTTCTTAGGTGACCCGCATGGGCGTCCAGTGGCTATTGCTTTGGACACCGTGAGTGTTGCGGTCGTCTTTTCGCCCGATACTCACATTAATTGCGATGCGATAAACAGAAAGGTCCGGAAATTCGTACTGGTTTGACGAGGGACGCGAAAGATGTATGTTGTCAACTTGAGAATGTGTCACTTTTCAGGCTCATCATATTACCTAGTATTCCATCAAAGCTGGTCATGAATTCATTGTCACTACCGATCCCAAATACAACGAGGCTTCCGATGACCAGTATATGTTTGTGGATTATGTGAGTTTGTTTCGTTCATTTACATTGAACTGGTGTTGACTCTGCTCAGGCCAACCTTCCCAAGGTCACTGCTCCTGGCAAGCTCATCTATGTCGACGATGGTCAGTCGAGGTTTTGTGCGACATTTAGCCGAGTTATTGATTTCCGCCAGGCATCCTCTCTCTTCTCGTTCTCTCCATTGACGGCACCAATGTTCGAGTTCGCGCTGTGAACAATGGCAATATCTCTTCTCGCAAGGGTGTCAACTTGCCCAAGACTAACGTCGATCTTCCCGCTCTCTCTGAGAAGGACAAGTCGGATCTCCGATTCGGTGTACGAAACAACGTCGACATGATTTTTGCGTCTTTCATCCGTCGTGGTGATGATGTTAGGCAGATTCGTGAAGTCCTTGGCCCCGATGGTGCCAACATCAAGATCATTGTCAAGATTGAGAACGAGCAGGGCGTGGCCAACTTCGACGAAATCCTTAAGGAGTGTGACGGAGTCATGGTTGCCCGTGGTGACTTGGGTATTGAAATCCCTGCTAGCCAGGTTTTCCTTGCCCAAAAGATGATGATTGCCAAATGTAATATTGCTGGCAAACCTGTCATCGTTGCCACGCAGATGCTTGAGTCCATGACAGTCAGTAAATTGACGCACATCTGCTTCCTTCACTCATTTTCCCTCCTAGTTCAACCCCCGCCCCACCCGTGCTGAAGTTAGTGATGTTGCCAATGCTGTTCTCGATGGTGCCGATTGTGTCATGTTGTCGGGTGAGACTGCTAAGGGAGCTTACCCCATCCAATCTGGTATGTTTGCTGCCTCTAAAGTAAAACCTGGTGCATTCTCATTGTCTACCAGTCCTCATGATGGCCGAGACGTGCTTGCTGGCCGAATCAGCCATTTGCTATCCACCTCTGTACGACGATTTGCGTTCCATGCAACCCCGCCCAACAGAGACCGCTGAGACTGTCGCCATTGCCGCTGTTGCTGCTGCTGCTGAGCAAGATGCGAAGGCTCTCCTTGTTCTCTCCACGAGTGGAAACTCCGCTCGTCTCGTTTCCAAGTATCGCCCCAAGATCCCTATCATCACTGGTAAGTCTATTTTCGAAAAAGTAGGAAGGTCTTACATTGAACTGATTGGGGCAGTTACCCGCAACGAACAAACTGCAAGGCAGATTCATTTGCACCGTGGTTGTTATCCCTTCTGGTACCCTGAGCCTCGTAATGTACAAAGTCACCAATGGCAAACAGACGTGGATAACCGCATCCGCTTCGGTCTTCGCCACGCCCTGGCTCTGAACCTGATTACTCGAGGGTCCACCGTCATTGCTGTGCAAGGCTGGAAGGGAGGCCTCGGCCATACCAACACCCTCCGTATCCTCAGTGTCCCCACTGACTCCGCCGACCTCGAGCTTCAGCCCCTCGGCTCAGTCTAAATCGACTTGGTAACCTTATATATTAGTATGAAAAACCGTAAATAGTGTATCTCTACTGTCGCCTTTCGCTTCATGCATACACGTTGATACATAGAATTCATCTTTTGATCTTTGTTGCGCGGGGCTGACCATGAAACTGGAGAAGGCCATGAATGATCAGAGATACTTCCCACGGCGGAAATTTCGACTGAAGGATGTATGACTTTGTTGATCCCCATCACGACCTCGTATCCCTAGGTTTAAGCTTTATTCTGCCTGCCTGGTGGCGTTGAGCTGGTGTCACCAACGACCAGCTATATGTACCCATTTTCTACCTATCTCCCTAACCGCACCCGTGTCCAACGCGGTCGTCCCTCCTCAAGCAACAGTCTACCCGTCCATGCTAACGGCTCATCCGCCGTCCAGGAGAAGCTCGCCCTACACCCACACCTCTCGCCATGGTGGCTGCGGCTCAGCATTCCAATCCCATTTTGCCGCATGTGCCCACTCCGGATATTTATCTTGAACCCGCGCAGGTTACATGACTACGCTACAACACGCTTCGGAAGGAAGCGTGGATGTACGATGTTGATCTTGTTCTTCACGTTGGCATTCTTCCTCGTATTTGCCCTGGCGAGGAGATTTGGGACACACGCGAAGCAATGGCCATTGACGAAGGATACGAGAACGTTGGTCTATGGCAGAGAAGACTTGCAGAAAATTTGGAAATGGGAGATCGCAAGTGGGCATTATCCCAGCCGAAGAGCCAGTACGTTACTGCTTCCCAAGTCTGTCAATGCTGCGCAAGGAACTCACAACGCTATTCATAGTTCCCGAGCAGATACGACTGAAGGATATGATTGCAAATCCCGCAGTACCTCCAAGAAAAACCAGTATACCCTCACCCTTCACTACACCGACCACTCAATACGTTACAATTACCCGCGGACGAGGACCCGAACGTGTATATCTTGATATTCAAAGTCGTCCGCCTAATGTTGCCTATCCCCCTCGACCTGTGCCAGGGTGCATAGCAGATTTGGATATTGTTATGGAACACTGTGACTTTTCCAGGAAAAAGGTGCGCCTCATTTCCTTTTTTCATTATGCCATCTCAGACGTTTACGCCACGTGCGGGTTTAGTTTGTAAGGGACTGTTTAGAGGTCCTACGTGTAGGCGCGGGACTGGACAACGGCAAACGACTGCGGAGAGGAAAACTTGACGACTGGAAGTACATTTATGTCGAAAAAGCTCTGAACGCTTCTGCACATTCACATATACGTCGACACCAGGAGGATGAGGACGACCTCCTCGCTGCTGTCACAGCGGACCGTAACCTTTACACTCAACAGACCCAGAACGACTCTGATTCCGACAGTGGGCTTGTCAAACGACGGGGAGTCGAACCCGAACAACCGCCCATTGACCTTCGACCGCCTGTGGAATACAAACCCTATGCGTCACTCTCACAGCCTTGCGACCCGGAAAATCCACGGATATTCCACATGTTCTGGACAGGTGACTTCACCGATAAACCATACCTCGCTATCCTCAGTTTCCTGTTTACTCAGAATACGGGACTACATTTGAAGCGTTGGCCTGAGAATGCTGGTTGTCGACCACAGTTCTGGATGTGGATAAATCCTGCGCCGGCAGCTGCGGCACCGGAACCGAACGCCGAGAAGGATATGTTTGATAGCCTTCGCTCAAATCCTTGGGCATCTCCGTTCTTGCATGAGAGATTCAAAGGTGTTGTCGAATTCAAGATGTGGAATACGACGGAACAATTGGACGGTGTGCCAGAGTTGAAAGATGAATGGCGTTCAAAGGATTTGTTCAATTCGGGTGGTAATGTGGTCAACGTCAACAAGAAATCCTCATCCTCGGCACGTCCTACAAGCGACAGGAACGGGGCTGATGCAGAAGCGGTGGTCAAGGATGATCCTACCAATCGTACAGGGTCAAAGTCGGCATCAACATATGATAGGCTTTCGGTCATTCTGTCGGACATGGCGAGATTTATTCTTTGCCATCGTTTTGGAGGAATTTACCTTGACGCCGACACAATTTTCCTTCGGGACTGGGAGGAGTTATGGGGCTGGAAAGGAGCTTTCGCATACCGGTGGTCAAGACTTCCGAGATATAACACTGCGGTTTTGAAGCTAAACAGGAATTCTGCCCTGGGCAAGTTCTTGTTCAGAACTGCGCTGAAGAATAACTTGGACTTTCATCCCATGACTGTCTCCGTATACACCAAAGAGGCATACCTGGAGGGATTATTGTTGAGACTACCCGATGCGCTGTTCGATTCTGCTTGGTTGAACACGGAGAGTTACCAGTTGTCGCGGCCACCTCAGCCGTTCTTTACTAGGTAAGACAGATACTCCTTAGTTGCATCTATGAAGCACTGATTATTTCCGACTATAGTTTCGAGCAATTCTTCGATACGCCTATCTCTGAGAGTGCTGCTCCTCAAGCACTCGGGTTTGAAGGTTTCTTTAGAGGCGCATACTCGTACCACTTCCATAACTTCTGGTACGCTAATTTAATTGTAGTGTGATTTCTCTTTTACTCAAAACTCCCTCGCTTAGGTGGAAACCATTTGATCCTGCACGCGACTGGCCTGACCTTGGCCCTAAATTTGCTGATGGCGAAAGGGCTGCTCGTGCAGCTGCACACGGTGACAAAGTTAAAGGTAATGCCGTCGTTGAGGACAGTGAGGACCACGTGGATAAGGACCGGCGCGATCTGGATTGGGCGACAGTGCTGAAGCGAACATTTGAGTCGTATATCCGCGAGGAAAGACCGAACATGTATGGAGAGTGGCTGCAGTGGTAGTCCTTAGATCCTTGAGATTAATGCGAGTTATCTATCCCTTCTCTATTCACTACTATAATCCCCCCTTCTCTCCCAAGTCTTAAGCTACTTTTTATTTATGTTTTTGGATGGAACGGGACTTATTGGTTGTCTCTTTCTCTCTTCATATCACGAAAGTTAACCTCACGAAAGTATCGCAGAGACTGTAGTTAGTGACGTGCTCCTAGGGTATGTCAAACGTCCAGAATGATACTAATGCCCAAATGTCCTTCGTCGTGTACCATCATCTATGTTTATAATCTATCACTTTGCTTGATTACGATTCATCATAGCTTCAGTTTGGAGCGTCCCACAATATCGTACTTGGCAATTCAAGTAGACATTTTGCTGTCGTCTTGGTTCTGTTCGCTCGGACAGGTGGTTATCAAGAGTTCCGCGGTGGTATATTCATATCTGAGGCCACTAAATGACGGTTGATTACACACAACAGATCAGCCTATGAATTTTCCGCTCGTACCGTTCGCCCCTTACTTGGCTTGAGCAGTGTTGACTGCGGACTTGAGCATGGCAATAACCTGTTCCGGGTTCTCGGCACCAAAGATGGCTGTACCAGCCACAATGACATTCGAGCCTAGAAGGAGAAAAGTGAAAGCGCAGTAGTTTTAATATTTTTCGCAGGGAAGTCGAGGTTGAAACGAGAGAACCAGGGTAGGCTTAATAAAAAGAGGCTTACCGGCATCAGCACAAACATCAACAGTCTTGGGACCTACACCGCCATCTACCTCGATGTCTTTATCGGGGAATCGCTGGCGAAGCTCAGCAACCTTGGGAACACACCGGTCCAGGAATTTCTGGCCTCCTCGACCTAAAAATAAACCGAGAATGCAAGGAACATGCAAACGGAGAAATTAGTGGATCCAGATAAGAGATAGACCTGTGTGAAAAAGGGTGAAACAACCAACCTACCTGGGTATACGGTCATGACGAGGAGCATGTCTGCTGCTGTGCCAATTTCGTCGGTGATCACTGTCGAGGGGGTATCGGGAGAGATAGCGACGCCTGCGCACATCCCGCGTTGCTGGATCTTGTGGATGAGAGAAACAGGATCGGCTGGGAGTGGATGAAAAGGGTCGGTCAATAACGACACTCTTATCTTTCCTTCCTCTTCCTATTGGTGGCAGGAATGGTTGGGCTGAGCTGGCAGGACATACAAGTTGCTTCATAGTGGAAACAGTAGAGGGCACCTCCTGCGTCCGCAATGTCGTCTACCCACTGGAGAAATCGTTCGAACAATTCATTGTAGAGTTCTCATGGAGCGGAACTGGTACTGGCCTTCTCGGGCTCGGCCACCATCATATGGCAATCCATGAATATGTCTGGAATGCCCTTGCGGACGCATGTGAGGATGGGTGCGCCTGTAGGGAACGGAAGAGATTAACAGATTTGGAAATCGACGATCGATCGAAGCCGTGCTTACCCATCGTGATATTTGGCACGAAATGGCTGGGCAGGAAAAAATGAGTGGAGTGAGGAGTCCGAGAACTGGTTATAATCACCCGTCCATTACGTCTGCAGGCAGTATGAGCACAGTTCAGGAAGACCGACGGGGACATACCCATGTGCAGCCATTCAGCACCACCCTTGATCATACGTCTGCATTCTGCAGTGAGCTGGCCAAAGTCGGAGGCGAGGACAGAGGGGGCTATGATTGCGCGGGGCATTGTGTATGTGCTGAGGCTGTAACTAAATGGCCCATTAATATTTCCACTTCAATTACGTAATTAAATTCCGCTCCACCGCTCCAGGCTCGCAATGTTCGTGCACTGTTCAGCACTGCCTCCGTGCACTGGCTCGACACGCAGCATGGATTCCGAAGCGAATATAAATACCCTACCTAACAAACTTTTCCATCCAGACACTTTCCCCCTCGCTTTTTCTGCTTGCTGTAATAATCGTTATGTATCCCAAGGTCTTCGTCGCTGCCCTCTTGGCCTCTGCTACTTCCTTTGCATCCGCTTCCCCCAATCCCATACCCACTCCAGCCCCCGAGGCTAAAGTGCATGAGGCTCGCCAAGATGGTACGTCCACCTGCTCTACCCCGAGATAGCAATGATTGATGCAACTTATTTGCATTTCTAGTTGGTAGTGCCTTTAACTCGTTGACCAGCGCTGCTGCATCGGTCGTTACCGGCGACGGTACGTCTACCGAAACAGTTATCCTTTCCTCGGACTGTCGGCTTATCCTACCGCTTATCCAGGCGCTTCCGCCTTCTCCCATGCGACCTCTGTGTTGGGCAGCGTCGGCACACAAGTGACCGGCGCGGCTGGAAGTATCTTCACTGAAGTAACCTGTACGTCTTTCCCTCGCTAAACATTTCCGTGTCAAGGCACTTACATCCGATTTTCTTAGCGGCTGGCGGTCACGCAGTCACTGTTGTTACAAGTGCCGGTGGACGGGCTCTGACACTCGCTGATGCAGGTGCTGGAGTTGTTACCTCTGCCTTTGGATCCGTCTACACTGTGGCCACTGGTGCTGTCGGAACTGCTAGTTCGAATCCAACAACCAGCAATGCTGCGACTGGCATGCACGCTGCAACGCTGGCATCGCCTGCTGTTGTTGGCTTGATCACTGTAATGGGCAGCGCACTCCTGGGCGCCGTTGTTACCCTATAGTCTTGTGAATATCAAATTTGTGGCGCTTTAGCAGGAAAGCTTGCGCCGCTTGGAGCCTGGACTTATCTTCTTCGCTCGTTATTTGTGTCATACCCATCTATCTATTCACCTTTATTTTCGGACACGGATCCTAATATGCTTCCGATATATCTAATTCTTCACACTAGGCTGTTTTATTAATCAAGATAAAAAGTTGGTTATCGGAAATGTCTACGTGACTGTTTGGAGGCCGTCAAATTCTTCAGCCCTCAGCCTAACGGTACATGCTCTCTGGCTGCTTCTTGAACTCTCCCCTTCTCCCTGGTCGTAAGCATCACCCGAAATCGAGCCATCGATCTGTTATAGAGTCTGTCATAGAGTGCTTCTAGCTTCAACAGTGGAGCAGCAGGTTGTCATGGTAGAAAGTGTTCCTAGCAACAATAATAAGTTTAGACTCACCATCGAGTCCGGTACAGAAGAACCTAGATCAGGGAAGGTTGTCATAGGTTGTCATGGTAGAGGTGTTCCTAGAGGACCCTGGAAAATCCCTATATAGGCTACATGCGATTCCGGACAGGATCCAGCATTTTTCGGCCGTCAGGCCGGATGCAAAAATGAGAACGAGAAAGAATTTTAGAAGCAGGTTCAATAGAAGTGAAGAACACATCCAATTTGTTCTTGTCACCGAGGACAGTGGCTTCTTCAGAATACATCATACTTACTTGCTCAAGACTCTTCACAAGCCCGTCCTTGTTCAATCGACCTGAAGACGTCACTTTGATGAAAACAGTGAGGTACGAAAGGAGATCCAGGTTGGTGGCTACATGCAGTGTAAAACGTCATCAGCACTAGCGTAAAAAGGAAGACGTCATACCGAGAAGTAGTATGTCATTTACCTGGTGATCGGACCGTCTGAGATCTGAACAAACCAGAATACAAGTCACAAGCACTTTGCCTTGGTTACACGCGAGTCCATTGCTGACGCTGACGAAAGGGAGGACTTGTTGCCCTCAGAGGGAAAATCTTGACACGGAGGCGGCCAGCGAAGCTCCAACACTTTGGATCGAATGCTGGATGGCGGAGCTACCAGGGTCGTCGATGGCGTGAATCGCGGAATGCTGGTGAACTTCAATGTCAAATAGTATGCAGCTGCATCCCCTGTCTCCCGGATTCAGACACTTTCGTGTGTTCGAGTCTTCTGTATGTTGAACGTTGATGGTTCAGACACACAAATTCAAAGTGTGTAAGAGCATCTGCTAATAATACGGAAGGAAAACTAGAGACACTAGATAAAATCAGCGTCTTTGTGTTCGAGCACAATGTGGCCATAAGATGTTATGGAACCAGTTGTGTCCTCAGCTGAAGAAAGCAATTTAAGAGCCTCCCGTTCGATGGATCAATCTTCCATCACCTGCATCAAAAATACTGATGGGAGTCACCATCAGGAAAAAGGAAAGTGACTTGAGGTTGACTTGAAGTGGGTTCAAGGCAGGTTTAAGTAAAATTCCTCAAGCCAGGTCCCATCTTGAGTGTGACTTGAAAGTGTCTTTTCTCTCTATGCTTCAGGTTTATCTGGTATTATTTCAATGTAGGCTAATCCAATGTTATCCTACTCTCATACTAAGGTATCTCAAGGAGTATACAGTAGGCAATACCTATCATTCTATAATCATGCATTTGTGTTTTAAGTGACTTGAAGCCTAAAAATAACTTGAAAATAGTCTCAAGGCAAAATTTCCCTTAAGTGACCTCAAGTCACATTCCTTTTTCCTGATGTTGGCAGCACATTTGTTCTAGGAGACTTCATGCTTCTTACTTTCTCCATGACGTTAGTCGACCCACATACATGCTGCAGGATGCACCCGAACGCGACACAAACAATAACCAAGTTCATTCTCTGATGATGGATTCACATTCCAGTATAGGGGCTCCATTATTGGGTCACATCAATACCGTACCCTAGAGAATAGAGTCCTAAAGAACGTTTCATCGGCGATATACAAGTGATACGCTAACGACCGTCATCGCCTCAAGGCATACTCAAACTTGAGTATCTTAAAGATAAAAAAAGGGTATAAAATCATCACAACTAGAAGGATTGGACTTTATCGCTCAGGCTAGCGCAAAGCGTTGCTCGCCCCCCACCCCTCAGGCCTCAGGCTCTCCTGTCCGCTTCCCTTCCACAGGCTGCTGTGCAGTCAGCCTCAAGTCCTTTCGTTGAACGAAGGCTCGGTTATCCCTTTGAATTCCCTGCAGGAACGTTCGCATCTTTTCCTTGAAACGAAAAGGGAGAGAAACACTAGAAGTAACCAATCCCGCTACTGAAGTCAAAATCTTTGGTCATGTTCACAAATTGGAATACTTGTCTCTTTACTTTGGTTACTTCTGCGCCCTTGTTTGATGGCTCTGGAATTGGTTCAACTAATAGCAGTATGAGCACTGGTGCTGGTAGTGTTGGTATATTCGTCCATGTTGTACCTACTCCTCCTCGTCGCAGTGAAAATCGACCCGGAAAAGCTATAGATGGGAACCAAGGGACTAATATATTTAATATGAGGGGTACGAAGTAAGTCCTGCTGACGACAACTCGGACACCTTGGGCAAGTTGATGAAGGATTATGATTTATTGAGAGCTGCTGTTCCTGCCGGTAAGTTAGGTGTTTTCTAGTTGTCAGGGCTGGACGCTGTCGTTGTTGATGTGGATATTTACGTGATACAGCACCAGAGGGAAGCGATCTTGAGAATGCTCTGTTGGACGAAATTGATGAAAAGAAAGAGACTAGTAAGAGATCATATTCACAGGAAACAGGAAATGATATTCATCGACTGCTTCAGTCTTCCGGAAGCTTGGAGAAATTATCCCAGATGACGGGTCGGGCAGGGATGGTGGACCTCCAGCAATGACCACTGTTAGCTGTTAACGCACGCCTTGGTTTTCCTTGTTGAATTCGAGTTCACCTAAGCCAAACCTCTCAGCTGTTGATGGATCTCTTGTGACGGTATACCCGATGCCCGGAGGCTCAGGTATAATCGTCGCGTCAAACGACTCAAATAACACTATTCTCATCTCGAACCAACGCCTGCGCCCAGCGCTGGAGATCAACCTCATCTATCGACAACATCGACTGTTGGTACACCGACGAGTACAAGAACGGTTGTGACTGTTAGCACGAATACTGCTTCAACATATTCAGGCTCAACGACTTCGAAATTTCCTTTGGCGTAAGTGAACTCCTTGTCCATCCTTTGGCGTGCTCGAGGTTTAATCCCTTCGTGCAGCACAAAAACCAATAGCGCAGTAGTCACGAGGCCGTTTGACATCTTGCACAGTACCACGGTAACTTAATGAAATTATTGCTTACTGCGACAGGAGCAATGTTGTTTGGTGCCTGGACAGTCCTCTAACTTTGGATTGAATGTTTCATAATCAGGGGAAATAAAAAAAAAGGGGGGGAGGTAATGAGAGATTGAAACTGAGGCTCGGAAGCGAGAGTTCGGTTAAACCGTAACAGTATAAGCGCAACTCAGGGATGGATATGACCAGACACGCCGAGACTCGAAAGATAAATGAACCATGCATAGTCTAGATTGAGCTCTGGGCACACAGTGGAACGGGATCTAATTCACATGGTCTGCTCATTAGTATATGCCGGAAATCACGCCTCCTCCATGTTCTTGTTGGTCTGTTTAAATGGACGTTCAAATGGATTTGAAACACTGGGCTGAGGATAACATAGGGACACGCACGCGGGGGTTGAAGAAGAGAGAATTCGGGCCCCAGGGGAAAGGCTTGCTCCTCCTGTTGAGGTAGTCATAAGCGGGAGTTTCGGGAAGTTCGCCACCATTCTCGTGCTTGATGTGCTCAACGTGGGCAGCGTGTTCGGTTTCAACGTTGTAGACCCATGCGCAGCAGACGGCAACTATTTGAGAGAACGTCTGTTAGTTCCGCGTTCAAGACAACGAGAGAACGTGTAAAACGCACTGGCAGGAACGCAAACGTAGATGCTAAATTCCACATAATAAGTTGAGTATATAATTTGCTCCACACAAAGCTACGGACCTGATCTTTCTCCAGAGGTCGGAGGTTTCTGCGGATTTATAACAACACAATTAATGAAAAGATAAAGCAGAGTGAAACGAAGTACTAACGAGCAGCGTGGTGTCCAAGGGCTTGGTCCTCAGCGAGGTAGGATTTAAGTCCGGGGTGCTCGGCCTCAGCGACATTCTGGGCAAAGCCACGAGCGCGGCGAGGCGCAGTGCGAACAGCGGTGCGAAGGGCAGTTCGTGCAAGAACAGACATGTTAAAGGAACGGCGAGGGAAACGGATTTTTGTGTTGCAGTCTAGGGTTATTTCGGAGTGCAAACGCGGTATTATTTGTCTGTGTTATTATCAGAAGCTCATTTCCCGATTTGGATGCGAGAGAGGACGCGTCACCTTTTCGTGAAGACCCTGTTAATTGACTATTTCGCTCGACTTGCTTTTCACTCTTTACCATGGTTCGACAACAATCTTCTGCTGCTGGTGTTCTTGCGCTGCTACAGGAGCCCGATATCCACCTCAAAGGCCACGCATTGAAGGCTCTTAACCCCCTCGTGCCTCAGTTCTGGCCGGAGATATCTGAGCATATTTCTCTAATGTCGGTATTCTGATCAAGTGCTTTATTCTTTTTCGCATACTCAATATTGGATTACAGTGAATCCTTGTCAGAGGGCGAGGGGCTTAGTCAAGACACAAAGGATGCGGCGGCACTGTTGGCAAGCAAAGTATACTACTATCTTGACGAGTACGAGGATGCACTCGTCTTCGCGCTTGCAGCTGGAAATGCGTTCATCGAGGAGTGGCGTACACCAGGGTCAGAAGAGTTCGTTGAAACCATTGTTTGTGAGTTCCCGTGTCATGTTGGGGTGCATTCAATAACGGTCTGGTTAACTAGCCAAGTCTATTGACCGCTATATTGAACTTCGTGTTGAAGAATCCTCCGGGAAGAGTAAAGATAGAGTTGACTCGCGACTACAAACCATTATTGAAGGGATATTTGAACGATGCATCTCCGAATGCGAATTCAAACAGGTGCGTTAACGAATATGACGTTGATGATGATTTCTCATATATCCACAACTCAGGCCATTGGTATTGCGCTCGAATCTCGCAGATTAGACATCGTCTCTACCATATATCAACGAACAAATGACGTTTCCTTGCTCGCGTATGCTATGGAAGCCGCTTTGGATACCGGATTTTCTTTGTCATACAGAGATCACGTCCTTCGATTCTTATTCCCTTTATTTCCTCAGCTTGCAGCTGGAGAAGGCTCGGAGCACATCCATACCCTCACTAGACTTCTTGTAACTCTCAGCGACGTCTCCTTAACGGTACCACTTCTATCTTCGTTGGTAGAGAAAGAGAAACTGTTGGCCTATCAGCTCGCATTCGATTTGGTGGAGGGAGGATCGCAGGATTATCTGGAAAACATTCGGAATGACCTACCTGAGGGTGATTTGGTGCGTTTTGATTACTTATTTCATTGTTCACTATACTCAAGCTTCTATTGTTTCGCCAGAAAACCAAGGAGATCTATGACAAACTTCGTGCTATCTTGACAGGAAAGGAATCCGTCAAGCTCTACCTCGAGTTCCTGAAACGAAATAACCAGACCGACCTCTTAATCCTGAAGAACTCCAAGGTTAGTGTTTTAAAATCAATCAACTCTGCCCGTCCTAATCCTACCTACAGGATGCCCTAGATCCTCGTTCTTCCGTTTACCACGTTGCTTTGACACTCCAAAACGCGTTTATGCACGCTGGTACGACATCGGACGTCTTCCTACGTGATAACCTGGAGTGGCTTGGTCTTGCCAATCACTGGTCCAAATTCTCTGCAACAGCGGGCCTTGGTGTCATTCACAAAGGCTTCTTTGAACAAGGAATGACCATTCTCACGCCGTACTTGCCCACGGCAGGCGGTGAGAGTAACATTCAAGGAGCCAATTATTCCGAGGGTGGCGCTCTCTACGCCTTGGGCCTTATCAACGCGGGTTGCGGCTCTGACGTTACCAGCTATCTCCGGGACACTCTTCGTACTGTCGGGGGAGAAGTTGTGCAGCATGGTGCTGCACTTGGTCTTGGTATCGCCGGTATGGGTTCGAAGAGTACAGAGGCCTTTGAGAGTTTGAAGGACATTTTGTTCAACGACTCAGCAGTGGCTGGTGAGGCTTGTGGTTATGCAATGGGTCTTGTGATGCTGGGAACGGCAGCTGCGGACTCTGTCCGTGAAATGCTTCAATATGCTCATGAAACGCAACATGAGAAAATCATTCGTGGTCTTGCCATGGGTATTGCCTTTATCTATTATGGACGACAAGAGGAGGCGGATGAAATGATTCAGACGTTACTTGCTGAGAAAGTAAGTGTCATTTTATTCCATGGTTGCAAACTTTGATCGTTCTGCCACAGGACCCCATTCTACGATACGGAGGCGTTTACACTCTTGCCCTCGCATATGCTGGAACATCCAACAACAAAGCCGTTCGTCAACTCCTTCACATCGCCGTGTCGGACGTGTCAGACGATGTCCGACGAGCTGCCGTCACGTCCCTTGCGTTCCTCCTCTTCAAGAATCCGAGCCAGGTCCCGAGGATTGTGCAACTGCTTAGCGAAAGTTACAATGCTCACGTTCGTTGTGGTGCAACTTTAGCCTTGGGTATCGCCTGTGCAGGGACGGGTCTTCAGGATGCAGTGGAAATTCTCGAGCCCATGACAAGGGATAGTGTTGACTTCGTCCGTCAAGGTGCATTCATTGCCCTCGGCATGATTCTCGTTGAGCAATCTGAGATATCTTCACCCTCATTTACGACCACTCGAACTCGTTACCAGAAGATTATCGGCGACAAACACGAAGATCCAATGGCTCGCTTCGGTGCTGCCATTGGCCAGGGCTTCATCGATGCCGGCGGTCGTAATGTGACCATCAATTTGCAAAGTCGAGCAGGCAGCTCGAATACCAGTGCTATTGTTGGTATGGTTTTGTTCTGCCAGTTCTGGTATTGGTACCCCCTAGCACTGTCTGCTTGTTTGGCCTTCTCGCCAACTGGTATCCTTGGCCTCGACGGTGATCTCAAGGTGCGTGATTAACTCTCAACTCGCGGTCCTATCTTTAACCAGGCCATATTAGGCGCCTAAATTTGAGTATATCACCAATGCCAAACCTAGCCTATTCGCATATCCCGCATCGACGAAACCGCCCAAGAAAGAGACAATTACGAAGGCTGCGACTGCCGTCCTCTCCACAACTGCGAGAGCCAAGGCTAGAGAAAAGAAAAAGGCTGCTGCCGAAGGCGAGATGGAAGTGGTAAGTTCATCCCCTTCTGGAAAGCCCCTCCCCTTCACATCTTTATCCTGGTATCTGAATAGGACGACAAGCTCGAGGTCAAGGCCACTGAAGGCGATGTGGATATGACAATCGAAGATGCAGCCTCACCAAAAGACGGTGACGTCTCACCGATCAACCGATCAATATCCAATCTAATTGACGAGCCTAAACCCTCAACCTCCGGATCCGCATCCAAGAAGAAAGCTGAGCCATCTCAAGAATCCAGGCCAAACTTCTCTCGTGCAACCCCGGCACAGCTGTCATACATCTCCTTCTCTCTTGCGGGCCGCTACCAACCTGTCCGACCTGTCTCCTCTACTCCTAAGAACTTGACGTCTTCACCACCCGCCGCCGGTGCAAGGGTAGGCGGAAAAACGGGATCGGCGGAAAAGTATGCTGGCGGCGGTGGTATCATTCTTCTAAGGGATCTACAACCGGAAAAGGAAGCTGAGTTCATTGAACTTGAGCCACCTCCAGTCCCTGCTGTTCCAGAACCTGTTGTGCCACCGAACGGAAATGCAGTTGGTGCACAATCAAATTCAACAGGGCCATATATTGCTTTGGATGAGGATGCGCCTGAGGCTGAGCCTCCTGCTCCGTTTGAGGTGAGTTTTTTTCGCTTGATGACAGGAAATGCTGACTGAACACCGGTTGCTCTTTTAGTATTCTTTTGATGAAGATCCATAGGTCAAAGTTAACCTGTCTTCCTCTCGTGCAATCCAACATTTGTGTAGAGTAGATTCATGATCATTTAGTTACAATTCACTTTTATTACACTTCCGGGACAACATCACCGACTTCTTCATCTTAATCCTTTCAGATCAGATGCAGCATTGAACAAGAGGTCTAAAACACAGCATTTCCTTTCTGTATTAACTCGAGAGCCTTGTCGGATCGAGGAATGAAATTGGACTCGAATGGGGCTGGATGACTACGAGATTCTATGAGTAAATACTCGAGATGTAATAAAGCGTCGAAGAAGCAATAATTTACTCACACGACCAATCCACTAACAAAATCAGGAGGCGGGAGCTCCTTGTCCTTCGGAGGAGAAATATAAAACACTGCGAGCATCTGGGCGATCGCAAGCCAAGACGAGTTGAGGGCGACATATCGTCCAGGGCAAATACTATGCAAAAAGCCAGCCTTAGAACCAGAAATGGGTTAACGTAAAGGAGGTATCATCATACGTACCGGCGTCCGTAGCCGAATCCACCCATGTTAAATGGGTCAAAATCGGCATTCTCAGCCAAGAACCTCTCTGGCTTGAATTTAAATGGTTCTGAGAACCTGGATTCGTCATGGAAAATTCCGTGGACATTTGGGATGAATATTGTCCCTGCGAGGTTGTCAGCGGTTCACCGTTGAGCTTCTTTTGGTGTGGACGAGTGAATAATTTCACCTGATGGGAAATAATAGCCCTTGTAAATGTCTGGTTGCTGTGAACAATGCGCAATGGCTGCAAACAAGGTGATTAATACGATTCTAGACCAGAAGGTAGAAGTATAATACCTAATGGAGTTGGGGTAGCCCATCGGAAAAGCTCTGAGATAATTGCATCGATGTAAGGGAGGGATTCACGATCATCGAGGTCGGGGAGTCGTATTCCGCCTGTGACATCGTCTATGTCCTTTCTTGCACGAGCTTGTACTTCCGGGTAGTGCACCATAGCTAGGATGAACGACGCAATGATAGAAACGGTCTAATGGAGTGAAAATGTGATCATCTACTCAGGGTCATTTGATCAGGAAGACCTACAGTATCAGAACCAGCTGTTGAAGACACGGATTTAGCATATTTAGCGTACGTCCTCTCTGGAAGGAAGGCGAACCTAGGTATGCAATTGCGGCTGCATTTCCGATTATCTCGTCATTGGCGCCTTCTTTGTTTAGGCTTTCAGAGACAAAGCAAGAACCAAGAGATCCGGATGACTAGATAAGTAGAGTGGCCAGTGATATTCGGGCTCGAAAGCATGTAGTCGAAGAGGGCCTACCATTTCTTTCTTTGCCCGGTCAAACGGGACGTCTCTGAGGTCCTTGGTCCACTTGTAGTATATTTGTGCTTCTTTCTTAAATCCGGCACCAGGAAACCATGCTAGAAAGTCGGTGCGATCAGACAGATGCTAAGAATAACCATGCAGCAGATAAAGCATACTTGGAATGTACTTCAGGATCGGAAAAATGTCGACAATACTCGCTCCAACGTGCACAACTTGCAAGAGCCCTTTCAAAGCTCGGTCTGCGAGCGCGACATAATAGTCGTCCTCGGATTCAACTTCGTGATCGTAGGTCAGTTTGAGGATCACAGTGCCTGCGAATCTAATTGCTCCTGCCATTCATTACTGCACCGCGAGAACCCAGTGCTTGGGGACTCACTGACGAAAATGGGCCCGAAATTTCTCTGGGGATCTCAAAAGCTGTTTCAGAAGCACGGACGTTGCCCTGCGAATGACCGGATAGTGGATTGGTACACTCCTCTGTTGAAAATATTGATGAAAAATTTTTCTATGTCGCCTGAGGTACCTGTGTAAGGGATCTAAAGAAACCCTAAAGAGTACAAGTACTCACCTCCAATAATCGTCGTGAGGCATGTGAGCAAAGTCCCAATCCCAGCCCATAAGCTCACTGGCCATGACCTTCATATTCATACACCTACCTCAGACAAAGCGTGGTGGGAGAAAGGATGGTACCCACCATACGTGGCCGGGAAGCAGTAATTGCAGACCGTTTATCCAATAACTCGTGAATGTCTTCAAGGTTGTTTAGGATAACGGTTGGTGTTCCAAGAGGTTCAAGATAGACGATGTCTCCATATATTTTCCCCCATTCCGTGTAAGTGAGCCATGGGTTCTTCTTCGGTATATCGGAAATGTTCCCTAAGATTAGCCATCCTTTCGGTCCTGGGGGTTTGCCCCCGAAGGTGGATTTCCTGGCCTTGAGGAGAACAAGTATAGGAACAAGCACTGAACAAGATATGAACACCGTGGTCCAGGACTGCATCTCAAAACGGGCGGAACAAGCCCACAACCTTCGTATCTCGTCTTTAAATATGATTGTCATCATCGTTCCCATGAGGCCAAAGGGGTGCCCCTAGATGGGCGCGAACTATTCATGTACGGTGGAGAGAGCTGGTAGTACGGCGATCACTAGAAGAGACATTTGGTATACAGCCTGTTTGTATTGACTTGATGCTTCTTGGAATCCGATTGAGGACGTCAGCTATTGACAAATATCACCGTGACCGCCAGTAGGTCACCAGAAGTTCAGACGTTGCGACATTGACGTGATTACACTGGGCCGGCGAGTCAACATCCCATATGGCTTATTTTAACTTTATCATGATAATAAGCAAGGTTGGAACCTTTGATAACATTTTAGTATAATTTCAATAATACGGCTGCCGTATCAACTCATCAGCCCAGCAGCCCAGTGATTAGTGTTGGAAAATGAGTGGTCGTGGGCGGCAAATACGTGCCGAGACTAAGGTAGGCGTCGCCTGATCCCAGCACCTTATGTAAGCTGCTTACTAAGCGCCAAGCCGCGCCAAAATCCCCTCCACAAAAAATCCAAAGGTGAGGTCAAGCCAAAGGTTTGAGTTTCAATATGCATAGGTATTACAATACATTAGTATGAGTGTGTATGACATATTTCTGCAACAATGGATGGTGGGAGGGTGTGGTAGTCGCGATCATTATATGTGTCCGAGTCTGTGATCCCGCCGTATGGAAAGCCGGAGGGAGTTGCTCAAAATGGAAAACAAATCAGGGTGTTAGCCGATGGCTGACTCCACAATGCCGTTCAGGCCCTCTGCCACTTCTGCTGGGGTAGATAAGATAAAAGAAATATATATCGTGAGCCGGAGTGGACAGCTCCAAGAATCCGCTATTTTGAGTAATTTGGAACGACATCGATTTTTGCAGCTTTGCATGCCAACCGAGCAGACCGGTGAAGTGATGGTGGTGCTTGCCTGACAAGTTATCACACATGTTGTTGACATAGAGCGCCTGTGGTAGCTACTTAGGAAATAGACATACGCTCACGACGTCAGTACTCAGTATTCAATGTCTTCGAGTCGTATGCGTCGATTCTGAAGTCATTAGTACTGATACAATCAATTGATACAAAACGTAGTCTTGACAACACACATATGGTACAGGTAACGTGATACGCCATGTCTGTTGGCATACATTTGTTGTATTCAGAGGTGAATCTATATACAGTATGTTTATTTCCAGATTGGCAAAACACTGGTGGCCAACAAGCAAATTTTGAAGCACATTCACTGTACCAACTCTAAAAGGCATAGATAAACCTACATGTACAAAAATCCTCTTTTCCCATGAACCACCATCATCGACATTTCTCTAGTGGTTTTACTATGAACACAACAACCTACAAATATATGAATCTATGGGTGAGTATTTGAGACGTGAGTGAAAATGAAACTACATAGGAGCTATGTATCGTGACACAACTACATCTACGTGTAAAGTCTATTGAAACAACTAACACCAAATGGGATGGAATAGAAAGCAAGAGAAAGATATGGAAGGTGGTATGTCCAGGCCAAAAGAGAACTTACCGATATGCCGACTCCTTCCGAAAAGATGCAGGCGTGAATGTGAAAGTGTTATCTTTTGCACGGAGACGTAAGAACGCGACCCGGCGTGCAGGAGGAGTGACATGGAGACGTCGTGAGGACGCAGCCCAGCATGTCTGTGGTGTATTTGGTAGAGGCGCTAGCTCCAGCGGTTGAATTCTGCTGAAGGCGAACGCGGAATGATTGGCGGTGAACTGTACCAACTCTAAAAGGCATAGATAAACCTACGTGTATGACGCTTGAGCACCACTCTTTGGATAGAGACCTTTTGAAGTCAGCCCGGGGTCGTAAATACGACCAGACGATATTTTTTCAAGCTATTGAGCAGTTGTAGACATAACAAGTCAGCTGTATCTACTACCCTACCTTAGCTTTCTCCTCGCAGTGTTCTGCAGCAGCAATGGCAAACTTTTGTTTATACGTGTGTGCTCCAATCAAATGAATTAGGTACGCTACTCTTTTCCTTCCCGGGCCTCCACTCTCTCACTATCCAACATCGGATGTAAAGCTACATCAGTTAGATATAATTCGTGTTAGATCTTACAGTAGGTGTTCGGAGTCTCTGATATCGCCGAAGGTGGCCATCATGGCAACGTCCGTATTTTTGATGTCACTTTCCTTTCATGTGATACAAACAATCCAAGTTTGGTAACATGTTTGTAGCAACTCCCTCCGGCTACCGCCGAGATCAGGAAGTGTCTGCCAGCTATTTTTGTCTTCAGGTGGGATAAATGAGAGAAGACTTTGTTGGATCGACTTTTTGGCATGGTAAGCTTGGATATTTTGTACTCGAGCCTTGTCAGCATTCTTTTTCGGTGACCCATGGTGATGTTCCAAGGGCTCAAAATTAACTTTTCATGTCGATCTTTGTTATCTTATCTGGGCGATGATAACCAACTCTGGGTCATGTGACTATCACGTGATACGCCAAAGTCGTCGCCCGTATTTCTCAACTCTGCAGATCTCGAGGGTAGGAAGCAAAACAAGACCTTTGGATGTCAAATAAAAAATGTTGAAATAATTTCTCAATGGATGAATTTTTAAAGGCTATTTCTTCTGGGACTTGTGAAGAGCAATTCATTGCACATATTCCAGTTACAGTTTACGTGTCCAAGTGAATGAGTCAAGTAGGGAATCGATTGCGATTGAGGCCAGAATTGTATTATGTAATGGGTGCTGGGATCAGGCAACGCCTACCTTTGTAGTCAGACCCTTGTGTTCCCTGATGGAGAAACACCTGGTAGGATGCCGAGGCCAAGGGAGCGTGCATCGCTGTGCATCGTCACGTTGTCCCTGCGCATTGTCTTCTGGTGTCGTTGCGCCACAATGGTGCACCGTTCTGTGGTTTTCTACCGTTCTTTCGTGGTTGTGGACACCCTAGATAATATAACTTATGCCATAGAATATTATAGCGAGTCCCTCAGTTCTCGTGCGTTCTTCAAGTGTTGAGGTGAGCTCAAGTATGTTTATGTCTATGTATGCCTATGCCTTATGCTGACTCTTTGTGTAGTTTATTATTTCCTCCAGTTAGTTGCCTAATAAAGTTCTCATGCATTCTTCGAGTGCTGAGAGGACCCCCGAATATCCCTATAAAGGTCGGATCCCCCTGAGAAAAAGTCACGTCCAAACCCTCTGGAGGCCCAGATTTGTCCGAGTTTGCGTCCGACCTCTCGCGATTTTTCTCAAATTTGTCCGAAAATCGGATCCGACCTCCAAATTTTCAGAATATTTCCGGATCATACTACTGTGCTTAAGACTACATAGAACATGCTGCAGAACCTACACCTCAATCGTTTTCCGTATTCTTTTCACCTAATTCATCCACTGCCTTCCGAATTTGGCTCAAACTACATTTGATATACCTTCACGCACATCTAGTGATATTGAATACATAATCGTCATCCTTACAAGCCAATACATAGTTTGAATTGAAGTGTGCATGTCCGAGGTTTGAACTCGAGCCCTTTCAACCCAAGGCCCAACCAAAAATGGATTTCAAACCTGGCCATTTTGTCCGTACCTGCTCTTAACCTTCTGCCTTGACACTCACTTTTGTCCGTCCGGGGATCCGTCTTTGGGGCCATCTAGGCCATTTCTGTCCAAAGACAGCTGAAAAACAGCATTTTTGTCCAAATTGGTGTCCAACCCATATAGATATACTCAGAGGTCCTATGCCAAGTCTATCAACATCAGGAACATTTCCTTCAATTAGGACCTTTTGGAACTGACTACAAGAAGCAAAGAAATATTCGATTCATGAGGACCGATGTCCCAATTTGGATCTTCTATGGATTCGAAATGAACTAACTGAGAAATCAGTTAACAACTCCTTGGCACCTATAAATATCATAACGCTCCAGTACTCCGGTTCCCCCAAGCTACTCAAGATGATGTCCAATATCTCTTCCTCCATTCAGTACAGGTGAGCCAAGGACTCTCATGTGGAATCATGTGGGTTGTCGAAGACATTTCCTCAAATAGGCCAACCTTTGGGACCTGGAGGTCCGCGTTCGATGCAGGGTTTTCTGGCTTTGAGGGTGACGAGGAAAAGAAGATGAAGATTGGTGTTGTACTCCAAAAATGCGTGATGAGACGGAAATCGAAGGAAGGAAGGTTCAATCTGTCCTTTGGGTTCACCGATCCGAGGAATGGATTGATAACAACAGGGCATTTGGTTCAAAACCCCCATTCCATGAGGCGCAGGGAGCCATGGATCGGCGTGGAACGAGATTCTATGAGGTAGTAATTATAGATGAATTCGGGCCCACTGCAGTGGAGACTCCCACTGCGGTGAAGCAGCCGATGAGAGGAACGGAAGAGTCCCTGAGCCTCACAGCCCTCACAGCCTTGGGAGTTCAAGACTGAGGGTCATAATTTCTGGTGCGTGATGATCCCTGTCCGGGTATATTGGGTTCCTGAGGAAGGCAGTGGGGGCATAAGAAAGATCGGAGAGGATGCAAAAAAGAGGAGATTACTATTCACTGACACGGATGTCAGCACGAGTTGATTTGCCTTTGTCGGCAGCAGTCGGTTTGTATATATTGGTTTGAAAGTGATTTCATTCTCAAGGGATGCAGCAAGGACGAGCAGGAGGCTGAACAGTTCGTCCACTTTTGGCAGCAGTAGGACTGTAGTAAAGGTTCAAACGGGTAGGTGTAGTCAAAAAATGAGTTAATTTAACACTGGTATACACTGGGTCGGTCAGTCAATAAGCCAAACCGCTCTACCGAGAACCTATTGAAAAATTATCGAAAATTCCGACCTTATTGTGAATATATCAAATATTTATCATGATCATCACAATAAAGATTCAATAATCCGTGTGGTATATCAACTCACCGGCCCAGTGTATAAGAGTCCAAGCTGGACGACGATTGAAAGCCACAAATTGGACCTCGAGTTTCTGATCAAGTTATCGCGTGACATTGTCACGATCTTGGTGATAATTAATCACGCACCCTTGTCACATAGGCAGCTGGATCAGGGAGTCAAAGCAACTTTCTTCCCTTACTTCTTTACATCCAGCCCTTGAAGTCCTTATTCCAGTTTTCTCATTTATATAAGAAAAATTATGGATCCTGGCTCAGAATCGCGCACAATTAAGGCTAGGAAGGAAGGTGTGTCATCATACTCTCTAATCGTGATTAGCTGCGCTTATAACGCGTGCGCGAACAACAGCCTACAAGGGAAAGACGGGTCTCAAGACCGATGAGCTTAGGCGTCGTAGGGAGGAGCAACAGGTTGAGATCAGACGTCAGAAGCGGGAGGAGAACATCTCCAAGAGGCGAAATTTCCTACCTGCCTCTGGCGCAGACTCTGACGATGAGATTGCTGGTGGTAGTTGGGATCATCCCGTATCTATCTTTTCATTTTCATTTTTCTCCGTAGACTGATTTCAATGAACATTGACAGCTTGCAGAGGAAATGGTCTCTGGTGTTTTCTCTGACGATCCCGAGCGTCAATTGGACGCGACCACCAAGTTCCGCAAACTGCTATCCAAGGAGAAGAACCCTCCCATCGAGCGCGTCATCGAGTGTGGCGTTGTTCCACGTTTCGTAGAGTTTTTGAGAACAGGCCATTCCATGTTGCAGGTATGCCTTGATTCGAGGTGGCCACTGGTTTATTTCTGACGATTGTTTAGTTTGAAGCAGCCTGGGCTTTGACCAACATTGCATCGGGCACTGCCGAGCACACTCAAGTTGTTATCAATGCGGGAGCTGTCCCAGAATTTATCAACCTCCTTTCTTCCCCCGTCCTTGATGTCCGCGAGCAAGCCGTATGGGCATTGGGTAACATTGCTGGTGACAGTCCTCAATGCCGAGACTATGTTCTTCAAACTGGTGCATTGAGGCCCCTTTTGACTCTTTTGAGCGAGCAGCACAAACTCAGTATGTTGAGGAACGCCACTTGGACCTTGAGCAATTTCTGTCGTGGAAAGTCGCCTCAACCTGACTGGGAGCTTGTAAGCTTTTTCTTTTTTCTTTTTGATTGAATTGCTCAAACATTATCCCGCTAGATTTCTCCTGCTCTTACTGTTTTGACCAAGCTCATATACTCTCTCGATGATGAGATTCTCATTGATGCCTGCTGGGCCATTTCCTACCTTTCGGACGGATCGAACGACAAAATTCAGGCCGTCATTGAATCAGGTGTCTGCAGGCGCCTCGTCGACCTCCTCATGCACCCGTCCACTGCCGTTCAAACGCCTGCGCTCCGTTCTGTTGGAAACATTGTAACTGGTGACGATCTCCAAACCCAAGTCGTGATCGCCTCCGGTGCTCTGCCCGCCTTGCTTTCCCTCCTCTCATCGCCGAAGGATGGCATCAGGAAAGAAGCGTGCTGGACTATTTCCAACATCACAGCCGGATCTCCCCCTCAGATCCAGTCCGTCATCGACGCCAACATCATCCCGCCTTTGATCAATATCCTTTCCAACGCTGACTTCAAAACGCGAAAGGAGGCTTGTTGGGCAATTTCTAACGCAACCTCTGGAGGTCTCCAGGAACCTTCCCAAATTCGATACCTTGTGACCCAGGGATGCATCAAACCTTTATGCGATTTGCTGACTATGATGGACAATAAAATCATTCAAGTTGCCCTTGATGGACTGGATAATATTCTGAAAGTCGGAGAGATGGACAAGCTAGCTTCTGGGCCAGGTGCGGTCAACCAGTATGCACAATTCGTCGAGGAAGCCGGAGGAATGTTTACTATTCACAACCTCCAACAACACGATAACTTGGATATATACAAGAAAGCCTTCAACATTATGGACAAGTACTTCCCCGATGAAGAGGAAGTTGACACTAACATCAGCGCTCCCACTGTCGACGCAAGTGGTGCCTTTGCTGTGAGTATTCATTATCTCGTGATTTCCCGTTATCTGATGTTTTTCAGTTCCACTCAGATATTAGTGCTCCTCAAGGAGGATATAGCTTCAATCAGCAGTAATCGAATCCATCTTTTTACGTGCAATGACTATCTACTTCGTTATCGCCTATGACCCATGTTGTTCACACTTCTACTTTTTCTTGGCACCATATGCGTGGTCTGTGGCGACTAGTTTACGTATACGCTTTCTCAGTACGGCCGAATGAACGTCCTTTTTTTCTTCACTCACATGATGCTCGGTTCACTCAATTTTGCGCCCTGTTCTTTTTTCAATTCCATCCGTTACATGAGGTTTGGTTAGTATAAGACGCAAGCATTCCTGTTCATGTGCCCAATGCTTCACCAAACGACCGTATTTTTGCCACTCTTCAATCTTGCGGTTAATGTGTATATCAGTTGTTGTTTACATAAATTTGACCCTCTCATTGGAATGATCGCGGTAACCGCGTGAAAGCACATGCTCATTTGACCCTCTACCGTCTACACCAATACTAATGGCCTCACAGACATTACCTCTGGGTCCGTACCCGAATATCCTTATTCGAAGTCCTCTAAGCTTAGAGAAACCAGAACTAATCGACAGATGTATTGGGTCGAAAATCTGGGTCATTATGAAGAACGATCGCGAGTTCTCTGGGACACTACTTGGATTTGATGATTTCGTCAGTGAGTGGCATTTCAAGTTCAACGAAACACTCTCTAAGAACGGCTTTAGACATGGTCCTGGAGGATGTCACCGAATAGTGAGCCTCATCTCTTCCGCCGAGTGGCCAACATTAATGGCTCCACTTGTCTATTCTGAATCCTTCTCTCTTGGCACTTTCTTATATCTCTATATTACCCACCGCGACTACGCCCTATAAGTGAAGCAACACCGGAAGGAAGGAAAAAGACGAAACTTTCGCAAACGTTACTGAATGGAAACAACATCTGCATGGTATGTCTAGACTACATCAACCACTTTACCATCCTACTAATACCCTTTTCTCTGCTTTGCGCCGCCGGTGCTTAGTTGATACCAGGGAGTTCTGGACCAGACGAGTAGATACCAGCTGTACTTTCAAGCTCCCCGGTAAATGAAGCTGTTGGTAGCTGTGCCTACTCTGAAGACAGTTCGATCGTCGACAGTATTAAATCTTGTTGATGAATGAGAAGGGAGCAGAGTTTTGATCGCGTCTTGTTAAACATGCTGGCGGATTGTCTCGCTCATTGCTGACAGCCTTCCTTATATAACAAGACCCTTGCTCAAAGTTCAACTCTGATAAATCAGATATCCGACTGAGCAGTGTGTCAATTAATGACAATCGGCAGAAATCCCCATCCAGGAATGGCTATTGCGTCTGTAAACCTCGGTATCTCTTCGACTGATATTGTTTCCGTGCCTTGATGCGCTGCATTTCCATAGAACAGGATCTCCTAAGTTTAAGGCCCCAGAATCTGAGCACAACAGCTGTGAAGGCCTATGTGGCGACACAAGCGCTGGAATTTGGTCACGTGCCCACAATTTGGCGTGGGACGCGATTCGGTCGGCTCCCTCAGCCTACGCTTCACCCAAACTTCTCATCTCCTCTTTAAACACACGCCTAACCATGGCCATCAAAATAAGATTAGCCATGCATGGCTTGCGCAATAATCGCTTTTTCCACCTCGTAGCCATCGACCACCGCAAAGCTCGCAACGCGAAACCTACTGAGCTTCTTGGTATTTACAAGCCGGGTATTGAGGGTACAGAAGGGAAGAAAACGCTGGAATGGAGTGCAAACAGGATTAAATATTGGTTGAATGTGGGTGCCGTACCCTCAAAACCAGTAGTGGGCCTACTTGAACGGGTATGTATCCAGAGAGACTTGTCAAGGAAACTGGTAACTGATGTGGTCTCGTGATACAGGGAGGTATTTTGCGGCCTGGTTCACCATTCCATAGGCAAGCTGCTCCTCCACTTATTGCACCAGCGACGCCACAACCCGTAAAGCCAGCACAGGCCAAGGCTCAGGGCAGGGTTGCACCAAAGGCCAAGGTTGCACCCAGAACTGCAGTTGCGTCCAAAGCTAAGGGTGCTTCCAAAGCCCCCAATGCCACTCAGGCGAGGGCCCGTTCAACATAGAACATTGTAGTCCAGTAGTCTTATTTATTCCGTTTACCCGTTACTTATAATATCCCGAGCGGCGACTGCTATTGGTCGAGGAGTCAAGTCTGCTAGGACGGCGGCTTGATGGTTTGCACGACAGTGACCGAAATTAGAAGCGTAGATTGTACTAATATCGTTCTTCCTCTCATGCATGTTATCCTTCACACCGTCAATGACTATGTTACTCAGAGAGAACTGAAACAATCTCATGGTGTCCCACTATCCGTGCCAAATCAAGGGCTGTCATATCATCGGAATCCTAATCCCTCAGTCAATTTATATGAACTATGGTGAGCCAGGATGTGCAAGAACCTTTATCGACCTTTCTGCGCCTTTGCTGAGGAGGAATTTGACGATGTCTAGATGCCCTCTGTCTGCAGCTAAATGCAGAGGTGTATATCCCTGCGTAGGGTCTGACGTTGAGCAACAATCGATCCAACCCAAGAACACTCACGAATTCATCTAGTTCGTTGAGATTGAGGTCCGGAGCTACTGCCAACAAATCTTCAAGGCCCTTCGCATCATTATCCACTGCGAATCCGTGTAGTGTCTGTTCGCTCGTTTCCTCTGTACGTGCCATCGTGCTTACAGATAGGCCCAGTCCTCCAGAACTTTTCTGGGGTGCAGAACTATCGTCTTCGGAGTCCCATATGTCTCCTTCCTCCCCTTCGATTGACCCGCCCTTCCCCTTACCTTTCCCGGACTTGGTGAGCAGAGGTCGTTGCGTTTCATCCCAACCGAGCCCCTTTGCAATTTCTAAGTACCGCGATTCTGCTTCATGGACGTCCGAATACTTCTTTCCGGCTGCGTTCCATGCATCCCATTTTGCCCTTCCGGTTATGTCGAATATTGATGGTCGGGACGTCGTTGGAGTCGATCCAACGGTCACAGTTTTGAAGAGCCCATAGAGCTTGGAGCGGCAGATTATAATGATGTTGGTTTATGGGTCGTTGCAAGGTCGGAAGGCGGCAAATCAAACGAAAATCTAGTCAGGTTCAATGAAGCCATAAAATCGCAAGTTGTAGCAACCTCGAGCTTGGTGGTGTTCGAAACTTTGCTCAAAGATGGACCGCTGGTGAGGTAGGTGGCAGCAGCATCGAATTGTGAAGACGGCATGGCGTTGAATCGGACTTGAATTCGCAATTCGACTTTGGGTGAAGTCAAGGGTCAGATAGCAATACTTGATCGCAACTCGGAGGGTGGACAAATATGCCTTCATCTATTCCCATTCATTCGGCTTGATTCATCTCTTCTAGCCAGAACCACATATTTCACAAAATTTTTTTATCTAACTTTTGACAGGCTTATCTGCACATGCATTTACAGAAGCAGCGCCTCCTGCAGCCACGATTGCATTTGGAACCATCCTCACACGTCAATCAACGCCTTGCTATCTGCGCTACTACCCCCTTCAATGTAGACATCATGTCAAGTGACCCACATAGTATGTTTCTTTGGAGGGAGGAGACCACGTGGACTAGCTATACACTGGGCCGGCGAGTCAATAAGCCAGCCGCTCTATTGATAACTTATTAAAACGTTACCGAAGATTCTGAGTCTCTGACCTTATTGTGAGCATATTGTATTTTTATTATAATCATTACAATAAAGATTCAATAATACATGTGGGATATTGACTTGCCGGCCCAGTGTATAGTCGATCTAAGTCGTTCTCTGGGGCATATCCACCGCCCAGGTACCCATAGTTATGCTGGCTTCGGGTTGGAACGCCTCCTTCGTGACTATAGCGGCCCTCTTGTCTGCGTGTGCTGTTGTGCAGAAGGTCAGGGGAGGCGTCTATGTCGTACACCCCCAGTCCCAAGAAGTTGGCCGATTAATATGATATTGTTGGCAACGTTTCTGATATACCGCATACAAACTCTTAGCCCACCCTCATGTAATGGAGAAAGATTTAAGGCGACATAGTCTATGTTGAACCTTTTGGTTCTTCAACTGTAATTCTGAACAATCTTGAGGATGTTCGCGAGCTCTGGATAGAAGCTCTGGGTAGACGCTCTGCGATCACTGCATCTCGACCTAGGATGGTTTGTGCTTCCGAGGTGCAGGCCAGGTTATCTAGGCTGAAACGACGTTCACTTCCCCACAATGATTATTGGAGGTAAGCACCAG